>MU665776.1:11946-22196 GCA_026770625.1 Nicotiana glauca
CCCCAATGCCCGTCATTTTCCCTCATTCGTCTCTATCTCTCTACTTTTGGTTCTCTCTAGAACCTTCCCCCTCCCCTCCTCTCCGATGAGTCTTGTTCGTCTTCTCCGTCCACTTTCTAACCTAAATCTATGGTAGTTTCACCACCCATCAAGCCACCTATGGCTCCTAACGTTTGGTTAAGTGAAGACTCATGGCCTAACCACGATGATTTGGGTCCAAACCTCTGTTGATTCAAGCTTTACGGCCATCTCCGGCCTTGCTCTGGCAAGCTATGTCTGTTTCGAGCCTGGTTACTACTCCTTCTATTTAGATCCAAGCCTTTTCTCACCGTTTGGGTTTCTCTGAAAACCCTAGCTTTGAGGTTTTTCTGATCTCTTTAGATCTGTTCCAGGTCTATGCTCTCCTTAAGCTTTTAAACGACTTTCTTGACTTTTCTTTCAAAAAACTACTTTCAAAACTGTTTCTTTTTCCGACCTAGAGTTTTTCTAAGAATATTTGAACGTTTCTCTAACTTTATCTTTCTATTATGTGTTTCTTCTACTGTATTTTCCTCTGCTGTGTTTTTGTGTGTTTCTTCTACTGTATTTTCCGCTACTATGTTCTTGCATATGTTTCTTATTAAGTGTTCTAGTCAAGTTTCTCCTAGTATGCTTCTTAATTTGTTTCTCCTACTGTTCTTATTAATTTTTTATTTATGTTTATTATCAGTTCTTCTACTATGTTCCTTTGAGTTTCTCTACTGTGCTTCACATGCTATTCTTTTACTATATTGTTCGTGAGTTTTCTGCTACTGAAAGACGTGTTAAGGGTCTCAGTTCTTTTTTGAGACCCCTGACCTGTTTTCAAGTAGTGTGTTTTCCCCTTAGTCACCTGCACTTTCGTCTCTGTACTCAGCTAATGACAAGAACCCTAAATTATAGGGTTCAGCCGAGCTTTTGAGACTCCTGGCAGCGTGATTTGCTGGCTCTTCATCTCTGAAACTTGTCTGATTTCGAAACCCTAATTTTTGGACCTATTTGAGTTCCTGGAAGTATTTCATCTATTGCTTCATTAAGCTTCAGAATCATAGTTTCAATTTTGATTCTTCATGTGACTCTGACTTTTGCCAAACTCTACTAGACCTTTTCTTGATCCCTTCTCGCATGCCCGACACTTGTGTACTCTTTATATGTGATGAACTTCCCTCTAAAATAGCTTTCAAATTTGTGATTGGTTTAGACTTCCTTCTTAATATGTCTGATTGATTTCTTTCCATTATTTGTTGATTTCCCTATGATTCGACTTAAGTTAAAACCTTTCTCAGCTTTCTTGACTTGGTTCATTCATGGACCAATAATTACAAAACCTCAGACCTTTGATTTTACTAGCTACTGATTGATTTTCTTACCTTAATTGTGCAACCATGTATTTCAAAATTCTGTCCGTAAGTAAATTTTTATGTATTTACCCCTAACTGCCTAATTTGCACAAAAGATTCTTGTTTGATTTCTTTTCTTAAATAACTTTTACCATTTGTATCTGAATTCCTTAATTAAAGGAAGTCTTGTGTGATTTATTCTTAATTGATAATCATTTCCTTAACTGTTTTCTTACCTTATTTCTGCCTGACTTTCACACTATAAAGGCACGACTCTTTCACAAACACACCATCACTCATTCATAGCCTTTCTGAACTCACATTTATAAACGATAGTATCCTCTCTTTTGTCTGTACTGTGGCCTTTTTACAAGACCTGCTATTTTTTCTCAATTTGTCTCTTTGAAACTGGTATGTCTAGATTTAATCTTTAGTACCACAACAATGTGTATTTACTGCTTTTGTAACCATATCTACTTATCATTTCTATAGAATTCAACACCTAAATTAGCATGCTGATTTCCTTTTGTTTGTTCCTATTATGAATTCCAAAACCGCTGCCCCTATGTGTTTGAGCTATGGTTTAAGGATGACAATATTCAAATTATTGTCAACGAACTAAACTTTATCCTTTGGGATCCTAGCCTTTAATAGTGTGTTCTAGTAGGCTTCTGGGTATACTAGCACTCTCCATTGTTGGGTATGCCCACAGTTTGCCTAGTCTTTTCAATTTTCCATTCCCCTGAACCCCTATGTGCACCTTCTTGTAACTGTTTCCCTTCCCTTTTCTCCTCCCTGAGTTATGCACTTGCACTCTCTCCTAGTTTTAAGTCCCCTCCCCCTCCTGTGAGCCTTGCATTGGGACCTTGAGTTCCCTCTGAACTTGGACACTTGAGGGATGACCTTTCGACACTGCACTATGTCTTAATCTGGTGATACATTTGGGTGTGAGCACTGCCCGAAGTTCATTTGAGACTCTTAGGAAACTCTGACATACTCAAGTGGGAGAAAGTCTTTAGATCATGATCTTTGGAGTTGGTTTACCTCATATTTCAGACATGAAGCCTGAATCAAGCTCTCCCAGGTTGTACTTTTTTAATTTCTGATGTATTCATTTATTTTATTATGAGCTGTAATAATTTTGTAATAAACTCTGGGGGATGGCTAGTGAAAAAGGGAGGGATAACTATGTATGCAAAGGGTAGATATCCTGCCTAGAGATGTTTTTCTGAAATTCTGCAGTCTCACATAGACATCCTGCCTATAGGTATTTCTAAAATTTTGCATTTTCTCACATAGACATCCTGCCTATAAGTATTCTGCATTTTCTCACATAGATGTCCTGCCTATAAGTATTCTGCATTCTCACATAGATATCCTGCCTATAGGTATTTCTGAATTTTTGCATTCTTACATAGATATCATGCCTATAGGTATTTCTGCACTTCTCATGTCGATAATATGCCTATAGGCATTTTGCATTCTCTTATATAGAAATCATGTCCATGAGTATCTGGAAATCAGAACTCTGCATATGCATATGCATATGCATATAGAAAAATATGCCTATAGGCCTTTCTGAATCTTGTATATCCATTCTTCATCAAGCAATCATGTTTATAGGTCTTAATAAATCAACTGCAATTAGATATCATGTTCATAGGTCTTAAATGAAACTCAGCATCTAGATATCATGTCCATAAGGTTTCTACATTTTACCATGTCTATAAAAGGGTTTAAAATCAACAACGCATAGAAAGCATATCTATATGAGCTATTAATCAAGTCTGAATCGCTTCACTCGTGAATAAGGCTAAAACTAGTAATTACAATGTATTTTCATTTTGCAAAACTTATAATCTTTTGTTAAAACTTCCCTTTTCTTTAATAATCTAGCAACCTTTTAACCAGTACGCATTCAGTTTATTTTATGGTTTTTTTGAAATCGGTAGATATCGTGCCTATAGGATCCTCGTCCAACACTTAGCAAGCCTTAGGATAAAATTATAAACCGAATCTGTTGTTAGTAACTACAACCAGCAGGCAGGATTGATTCAGGCTTCTTATCTGAATTATGTAATAAATCAATCTGCCTCAACTTTTAAGTTTTAATTAGACCCTAAACAGTATGTGTAAGTCATGCTAATTACTTGCTTTCTCTTTCTAAAGGAGGTGTATCTGAGCCTTTTACTTGTTATATGTTTTCCCCAACTTGCTATACGTGTTTTCTATGTCGCTTTTCAATTTTGCCCTTTAAAACTACAAATAATCCTAATCTCCCTTCCCCTTAGTATTAGTAGTCCTAAATGCCTTCGGGACTCATAGGATTGGGACGGGTAATAGCATGCAATAAGTAAATGAGACCATTCCGTGCTTTAATACCTTGACGGGGTGGGGAAGGGTAACTATGGATATGATGACTACGCGATAACATCACGTGTAGCCCCTCACTGAGGAGTGATTACCGGATGTTGTGTGGGGTGATCCATATTATTAATAAACCTAGGACCCCTTTCCTTTTGTTTCTTTGCTTCTTTTAAAGTTTTCAAACTATTTCTTTTAAGAAAAATTAGCTTTCTTTAGCTCTTTCCAACTTTGTTTATTTATAACCATTATGTGAAAATCCGCTCTTACTTGGAGTTTTACTTGCCTACGTGTTATTTGTGCTTAAAGTCACAACAATAGTTTGGCCAGGAACAATACTAGTGGATCCTGAGGGGTGCCTAACACCTTCCCCTTGGGATAATTTTAAGCCCTTACCCAATCTCTGGTTGCTCAAATCAAACCCTTCTTAGTGTCCTAATGCACTTAGAATCATTAGGTTGTAACTCTTCAATCCAAACCCAACTCCCAAAATGGAACGCGTTGTCCTCCCAAATGTCAAAAACCCAATTTCGCGAGGAAAAAAGGGGTGCGACACTAGAGATGTGATCCAGGGTAGTAGGGCTCAACTTTGATTGTATGCTCTTCCAGTAACGCCAGAGGCTGAGGCTTCCGATGCAGTTATCACAGGTACGGTTCTGATTTGTAGTAGGGATTCTTTAGTGTTATTTGATCCAGGATCCATATACTCCTATGTGTTCATCTTATTTTGCACCGTACCTGGTCATGCCTAGTTATTCCTTGAGTGCTCCTGTTTGTATGTCTACACCGATGAGTGATTCTATTATGGTAGATCGAGTCCATCATTCATGTATAGTTGCACTTGGGGGTCTTGAGACTCGTGTAAATTTGTTTCTTCTAGACATGGTTGATTTCGATGTCATATTGGGGATAGACTGGTTGTTACCTTACCATGCTATCTTGGATTGTCATGCCAAGACGGTGACCTTAGCCTTATTGGGTCTACCTCATTTAGAGTAGAGAGAGACTCCTGGTCATTCTACCAGTAGTGTTATCTCATATATGAAGGCTCGTTGTATGGTCGAGAAGGGGTGTTTTGCCTATTTGGCCTATGTTCGTGATTCTAGTGCTGAGGTTCCTCCTATTGATTCCGTGCATGTTGTTCGTGAGTTTCCTGAGGTTTTTCCTTTTGACCTGCCGGGTATGCCACCCGATAGGGATATCAACTTCTGCATTGATTTGGCACCGGGCATTAAGCCCATTTCTATTTTGCCCTATCGTATGGCCCCGCCTGAGTTGAAAGAGTTGAAGGAGCAATTGCAAGACTTGCTTGATAAGGGCTTCATTAGGCCTAGTGTCTCGCGTTGGGGTGCACCGGTGTTGTTTGTCAAGAAGAAGGACGGATTAATGAGAACGTGTATAGATTACCGGCAATTGAACAAGATTACAATCAAGAATAAGTACCCATTACCGATGATTGAGGATCTATTCGACTAGCTTCTGGGTGCCCAAATGTTTTCTAAGATCGACTTGAGATCTAGCTACCATCAGTTGAAGATTAGGGCATCTGATGTCCCTAAGACAGCTTTCCGCACTCGGTACGGGCATTATGAGTTCTTGGTAATGTCATTCGGGTTGACGAATGCCCCAGCAGCTTTCATAGATTTGATGAACCGAGTGTTCAGGCCTTATTTAGATTCATTCATGATAGTCTTTATAGATGATATTTTGATCTATTCCCGCAGCTAGGAGGAGAATGAGCAGCATCTAAGAATGGTTCTTCAGACTCTCAGAGATAGTCAGCTGTATGCTAAGTTTTTGAAGTGCGAGTTCTGGTTAAGTTAAGTTGCTTTCAAAGGTCATGTGGTTTCAGCAGAGGGTATTCAGGTAGATCCAAAGAAGATAGAGGCAGTAAAGAACTAGCCTCGATCGATATCAACTATATAGATCTAAATTTTCTTGGGTTTAGCAGGCCACTATCGTCGGTTCGTGGATGGGTTTTCATCTGTTGCAGCCCTAATGAGCAGGTTGACCCAGAAGGGTGCTCAGTTTAGATGGCCAGATGAGTGTGAGGTGAGCTTACAGAAGCTCAAGACAGCTTTGACTACGACACCAGTGTTGGTTTTTCCCACAGATTCAGGGCTTTTCACAGTTTATTGTGATGCATCCCGTATTGGACTTGGTGCAGTGTTGATGCAGGATGACAAGGTTATTTCCTATGCTTCACGGCAGTTAAAGATTCATGAGAAAAACTATCCGGTTCACGATTTGGAGTTAGCAGCCATTGTCCACGCATTGAAGATTTGGAGGCATTATCTGTATGGCATGGCATGTGAGGTATTCACAGACCACAATAGTTTGCAATACTTATTCTAGCAGAAGGAGCTAAATTTGAGGCAGAGAAGGTGGTTGGAACTGTTAAAAGGCTATGATGTCACTATCTTATACCATCCGGGGAAAGCTAATTTGGTGGCCGATGCTTTGAGTAGGAAGTCAGCCAGTATGGACAGTCTTGCTTATATTCTGGCCGGTGATAGACCGCTTGTTTTGGATGTTTAGGCTTTGGCCAATCAGTTCGTAAGGTTGGATGTTTCTGAGTCCAGCTGTGTGCTAGCTTGAACAGTTGTTCACTCTTCCTTATTGGAGCGTATCCGAGATTGATAGTATGATGACCCTCATTTATGTGTCCTTAGAGACACGGTGCAGCATGGAGATTCCAAGCAGGTCACAATAGGAGATAATGGAGTTTTGAGGATGCAGGGTCGTATTTTTGTGCCTAATATGGATGGACTTCGGGAGCTGATTCTAGAGGAGGCTCATAGTTCCTGGTACTCTATTCATCTGAGCGCCGTGAAGATGTATCAGGATCTGCGACAACATTATTGGTGGAGAATAATGAAGAAAGATATCATTGCATATGTGGCTCGGTGTTTGAATTGTCAGCTAGTTGAGTACGAGCATTAGAGGCATGGAGGTGTGTTCCAGAAGATTGAGATTCCTGAGTGGAAGTGGGAGCGTATCACTATGGACTTTGTTGTTGGAATCCTACGGACTCAGAGAAAGTTCGATATAGTGTGGGTTATGGTTGATAGGTTGACCAAGTCAGCACATTTCATTCCTGTGGCAGTCTCATATTCTTCCAAGAAGTTAGCTCAGATCTATATCCGGGAGATTGTTCATCTTTATGGTGTTCCCGTGTGTATTATCTCAAATCGAGGTACGTAGTTTACCTCTCATTTCTGGAGAGCAGTTTAGCTAGAGCTGGGCACACGGGTGGAGTTGAGCACAACATTTCATCCTCAGATAGAGGGGCAATCCGATCGAACTATTCAGATTTTGGAGGATATGCTCCGAGCTTGTGTCATTAATTTTGGAGGCTCGTGGGATCAGTTCTTACCTTTAGTGGAGTTTGCCTACAATAACAGCTACTAGTCGAGTATCTAGATGGCTCCTTATGAGGCTTTATATGGTAGGCGGTGTCGGTCGCTGGTTGGATGGTTTCAGCGGGAAGAGGCTCAATTTTTGGGTATGGATCTAATACAGGATGCCTTGGACAAGGTCAGGATCATTCAAAATAGGCTTCGTACAGCTCAGTCCAGGCAAAAGAGTTATGTCGACCGTAAGGTACGAGATTTGGCATTCATGGTCGGTGAGAGGGTATTGCTTCGAGTGTCACCTATGAAGGGCATGATGGGATTTGGGAAGAAGGGCAAGCTTAGCCCTAGGTTTATTGGCTCGTTTGAGATTCTTGATCCAGTGGGAGAGGTGGCTTACAAACTTTCATTCCCACCGAGTTTATTAGCCGTGCAACCGGTATTTCACGTGTTTATGCTTCAGAAATATCACCGTGATCCATCCCACGTGTTAGATTTCAACATTGTCTAGTTGGACAAGGACTTGTCTTATGAGGAGGAGCCGGTAGCTATTCTAGACCGGTAGGTTCGTCAGTTAAGATCGAAGAGTTTTCCTTCTATTCGTGTTCAGTAGAGAGGTCAGCCTGCGAAAGGATCAACCTGGGAGTCTGAGTACGATACGCACAACCATTATCCCCATCTTTTCCCCGATTCAGGTGCTTCCTTCTTCTGTCCGTTCGAGGACGAACGATGGTTCTAGAGGTGGAAGATGTGATGACCCAAAAATTCATCACTTGTTTTAGAAACTAATTCTGCATTTTCAAAGCCTTAAAAATCTCTTTTTGTATCACCTCGATTTGCATGCACAGTCCTGGTGCATAGCCGGAAAGCCATTATATGAAAATTTGTGAAAAATAATGAGTTTTGCTTTTAAAATAAATTTAAGTTAACTTCGATCAGTATTTTGAGTAAACAGACCCAGATTTGTATTTCGACTATCCCGGGAGGTCCGTAAGAAAATATGGGACTTGGACGTATGCCAGAATCGAATCTGGAGGTCTCTAGCTCGAGAAATGAATTATTGAAGAAAATTTGTTTTCTGAAAAATATATGAGTTTTTGAAAATGAAATGGGTTTGAAATTTTATGGTATTGGTTCCGTATTTTGGTTCTAGGGCCCGATGTAGGTCTTATATGTGATTTAAGATGAGTCTATGAAATTTTGTAAGAAACAGACTTGAAATGACGTGAATCGAACCTTATTTGAGAAAAGTTAGAAATGTGATGTTCTTAAGTGATTTCATGATTTTGATGCTAAATTCATAGTTGTTGATGTTATTTTGGTGATTTGAATGCACGAGCGAGTCTATAGGATGTTTTTAGGTTAGTGTGCATGTTTGATTTGGAGCCCCGAGGACTCGAGTGAGTTTTGGATAGGCCATAGAGTAGAATCGGACTTGGGAAAATTGAAGGTTTCAGCTGTTCTATTGCAGGCATGTAGGCTTCGCATTAGTGAAGCCAGGCTCGCAATTGCGAGTTCGCAAATGCGAAGGCTGTGTCGCAAATGTGAACATAGCCCATACAAGTCAACCTTGCAAATGCGAGTAATACATCGCAAATGCGATGTTCCCACCTTTGGCTAGACGTTGCAAATGTGACTCATCCAGCTCGCATTTGTGATGGGTATGTCGCAATTGTGAAGAAGACCTGAAATCTAGCCTGGTCGCAAATGCGAGCTTAGCAGAGTATGGGTTCTCAATTGCGAACCCTGGTCACAACTGCGATATCAGAGACCTGTGAAATCCATACTTAGACGAATTTTTAACCCATTTTTCATTGCTTCTCAAAACATAAACACTCTAGGGCAATTTTTCAAAGGTATCTTCTTGTCCAAATCAATTGTAATTCGTTTTTAACTAGTTTTCTTTAATCCTTAACATCTTTTAACATGATTCCAACTCAAAATCAATGATTTTCATGGGGAAAATTGGGTCTTTTGTGTAAAACGTAGGTTTTTTAAATTTTGGAGATTTGGACCTCGATTTGAGGTCCGATTTCAAAACAAATTATATAGTTGAGTTTGTGAGTGAATGGATAGTTGGGTTTTGGTTTGAACCTCGTTTTTGACCATGTGGGCTCGGGGTCAATTTTTACCTTTTTGGAAAAAACTCTAGAAAACTTATTTCCATGCATTAGAGTTTATTCATTTAACATTCATTGATGTAATTAAGTAACTTTTGACTAGATACGAGCGAATTGGTGATGGAATCAAGAGTTAAAGCAATAGTTGAGGCTTGAACGATGTCCGTGGCATCGAGGTAAGTGTTTGGTCTAACCTTAGCTTGAAGGAATATGAGTTGGTCTTATATGATATGTGTTATGTGCAGCGTACGATGTATAAACATGGTGACAAGTATCTATACGTTGGTGTCAAGCATGCCCGTAAGTCTTGTGTTGTGATTTATGTGACTCCGTTATATTGTTCATCTTTAATGTGGTGATTGCTATTGTTGAGCAAGGTTTGTGAAAAGAATATTGGTATTTGTATAATGAGGAGTATTGGATCAAGTTGCAAAGTGATTGTGAAGTATAATTGGCAATTGAACCTTATAGAGCATTGGCTCAAATTGTGAGATAAATGTGAAAATGAGAAAAGGTTTATGGTGGTGATCCCTTGCCGGGACATTGTTGTATTTAATGTTATTCCCTTGCCGGGATGTTTTGGTGTGATATTGTTCTCTTGTCAGAATTTTTATTATGATTCATTTATTCCTTGCCCTTATTGTTTGTGTTTGTTATTTGGGTGAGGAAGAGTGTAAAGCACAAAGGGTGATGTCGTGCATTGTTTTGGTAAGAGAGTGTTAAAGCACGAAGGGTGATGTCGTGTATTATTTTGTGAGAAAGAATGTAAAGCATGAAGGGTGATGTTGTGTTCACTATATACCATTCTATGCCGATTATATTGATTTTATGGTGAGGATGAGAGTAAAAGCACGAAGGGTTATGCCGTGCATTTTATATTGATTTTTGGTGAGGATGAGAGTAAAAGCACGAAGGGTGATGTTTGTCACACCTCCTTTTTCCAAGCTTTACTACACCCTGGGGAAGGGTATAATAAAAAGGAGTTTTTCCACTTAAAGGACAATCGAAACGGGATTCGTTTATTAAGAAATTCAGAGTCGCCACTTGGGAGATTT
>MU665780.1:2387-26146 GCA_026770625.1 Nicotiana glauca
TTTCTTTTCTGTATTTTTGTATTTTACTCTTGTATTTATTATTCCTTGTATTTTCTTTGTATTTTTCTTTTTAATTTTCTGATTTTCTAGAATTAAAGAGTAATTAATTTCTAATTTTGGTATTTTCTAATTAATACAAAAATAGTATTTTGTTTTAATTTTCTTTGCTTTATTTTCCAAAAATAAAAATAAATCCTGGTATTTCCACACAATTATCAACAAGTTTCCACACAAAAATCATTTTTGTATATATTTTTGGAATAATTTGCTTGGGACAAAAATCATGTGCTCACATTGGCGAGAAAGACGATTTGCTAATGGCATACTTTAGTAAAATCTTGACTGGGGCAGCCTTGGAATGGTATAATCGTTAAGATGTCGGTAAGTGGCATACATGGGATGACATGGCTCAAGATTTTGTGAGACACTTTCAGAATAATATAGACATTGTCCCGGATCACTCCTCCATATCTCATATAGAAAACAAACCTAATGAAGGTTTTAAGAAGTTTTGGCTCAGATGGAGTGAACAAGTTGCTCGGGATAATCTTCCCATGGAAAGAAAAGGTGTTGTAGAGCCCCACCAACATCAAAGTCCAGTGGTCGTCCTGGCTAAACGCCCACAGCTTCTGCATCGATCCCGTGGATATCCTTTTAATTCTCCCGACCACTACTTCTCTCCACAAAACCCCCTAAATCATACATCACTTCCCAGATATCCTATCCACGTTACACCACCATATACTACACATCCCCGAGGCCCGCGATGGTCTACACTGCTGCCACAAATGTCTCATCGGGCGTATCAACTGCCCGCAAAAGATTCCAACCGAGGCCAGATTATAAAATAAAAAGACTAGTGGAAAAAGAGAATTATTTTGGAGAATCTTATGCAAGTTTGTTTGAAAAGCTAAAGCGTTCTAGCCTAATTGTGCCGCTCCTCGGTTATACTCCAGACCCACATGCAAAGGGCTTTGACCCTACTGTGCGATGCATTTACCACTCTAATACCCAAGGGCATAGCATAGAGAATTGTCGTTCTTTGAAGAAAGAAATAGAAATATTGATTCACGAAGGGGTAATTGTGATCAACGACAGTAACAAAGAGCATGTGAATCCTCTTGGGGACGTATTGACTAAAGCTGATGATATTGAAGTGGGTAATGGTCTTGGAAATATTGATGCAGAAGTCAGTGGTTAAGATATTGAGTTTGGTGATTGGAAAGACGCTCCATTTCTTGGTAAACCGGAGAGGAGTTTTTGGTGGCTTATTTTGTTGTCATTTCTGTTGTCCGGGTTATTTCAGGGTTGTAACCCAGATATTCTCTTGTAAATTAAACCCTTCTATATTTTAATTTTGTCCAGTTCCTTTGGTCGTAATATCTCATGTTAGTGTTGTCTAGGTTTGTTCTAAGGGTTATAACCCCAGTTTAGTTTGCTTGTCTGGTTGTTCGAACTGTTTCATCGTCTGATGCAATGTCCTGTTTTCTATTATTTCTAGTCATTTTCTTTCGTTTTCTCCTTTTTATGGTTCTTTTCCTGTCGACTCTAGTGACATGACATGCACACATAGTTCTAGGCCTAATCATGAAGCAATTGGGAGATGATAGGAGCACTCAAGGAAAATAAGAATAGATTGAGATCATTTGAAGCCCGAACCATATGAAACTGGGGATGATAGAACATAAAGAAACCTTATGTTTCATGCCGCATCAGTTGGAAATTAAGGACCAGCTTGCCCAAAATTAGAAAGATAATAAGAGTGAGACTGTTGTCCAATAGTGCTTTAAAATTGACAAATGGAAAGGGCGAATGTGTGAATATGGTTATGAGTGTCTGATTAATTGTGTTGTTTGTACTTGGCATTATCTCGAAGGATAAAATGACAAAGGCAATTTATTCTGCTATCTACACACTTTATCCTTCGTTACCCCTTTGAGCTTTGTTTGTTTTCTTTCACACCCCTCTTTCGGAATCAGTAGTCAAGATTAGAAACACAAGCGTGAAAGCTAAGTAAAAGAGAAATGAAAAAAAATGAGAGAAAAAAAAAGAGAACAACAAAACAACAAAAAGAAAGAAAAAAAACACAACAGAAAAATAATCATAAGTGAAAAGAGAAACTATAACAACAAGGAAATCAGGGTGAACTACGTTTGACCTGATTCCTTTAAGGACACGTAGGCAGCCTCACAGCTCGGTCATATTGGAACAAAAATCAGATTTTCCCCAAGCAAGAAACTGGGGCAGAAGTTGTGTTGTTGTAAAGAAATCTGGTTCTGAAGGTTGTAATTTTAAGCCCATGTTAATTTGTTTTGAGCCTCTAATACCCTATCTTTCTAACCCTATCCAAAACCACGTTACGGTCCAAAAAAAGACCTTCTGATCAGTCTTCAAAAGATGCCAAGTCGAGCAAGTAAAGGTGATTCATGCTAGGGGCAACACTCTAAAAAAATGAAAATGAGAGAGTCTTATTGGTGAAAACCCTTACAGGCACCGCAAGGCAACGAAAGCTAAGAAGAATAAAAAATGAGAGAGTCTCATGGGTGAAAACCTTCAGGCACCTTGAGACAACTGTAAATTGAGAGAAAAGATCAAAATGAGAGAGGCTTGACAGTGAAAACCCTTCGGGCACTACAAGCCAAATAAGGATTATGAATTAGATTGGTTGTACGGAGCATGGAAGTCCCGTTTCACGGCAAAAGGTACGACAAGAGCTGAACATCGGAATTGCTTAACAGAATAGGCCGCAAGTGCATGTCGCGGTCATTAGAGTTAGTATCCACATCAAATAGGTTTCTACCTTATAGTTTTTCTTGTCACGAGTCATCGTTTTCCTTTGTCCTTCATTCTACTCCTTTTTCTTGTTCACTTCTTCTTCCTGAGTCTGTCTGGTCAAAACAAGTGAGAAATGACTTCAAAATTTGCCATTAGCTTCCCAATTGAACAAGACAAGGTCTGTGCTAGTACATCAAAGTGGCATAAGTCAGTAAAGAACAACTAAGGCACTGAGCTGGTAATAATCAACATGCTTTGGGATCCCTGCAAAATACAAAGGTTTGATCCATATCAGTTCATGGAGAATAAGACAGATGGAGGGTGTTGGGTGAATGGATCAAAGGTATATTCTGTGATGAGATTGACAAAAAGGTTGGACCAGTGACAACCAAGACATTCCAAACAGAAGTCAAAGGTTATAGTCCTCAAGGCCGAGGCCAATGGTTTAAATCGGGAAAAAGCGATATACGTGCTGAAGTTGGTAACACGCAATATGCTTGGGGATCAGATGACACAAGGCTTGGGGAAATGCCGGTTCAGGAAATACAACAGCAGGGGATATTAGGGTTAAACAAAGAAAAGATATTTTGTGTGATGAGGACGATATAAAGGGGTTAGTCCATAAACAAGCAAGGTCTTCGAGTGGAAATCAGTTATCATGGGAAATATATGGATAAGATAAGAAGACTAGAAGTGGAAAGAAATAGTGGGGAAATTTGTGGGGAAGGAGTAGTCAGGGGGTCGGAAATTCTCGACCGAGTTCAAGGCAGTTTGACAAAACCGAATATGGAAAGGAGAGAAGGGAAAACCATCCCCAGCAGGAGTATCACAACAAATCACCACAACCTAAACTGACCAATTTTTTCTTTGTGATTGAAACAGGGGTAGGAAGAGTTGTTGAAAGTGGAGGAAATTTTCCATGAAAAGAGAGCAAGTACCAAACAACCACCAAACCGGGGCAGAAAATTTTCTTTCGTTGAAGATAGTTGAAGTCAGGCGTCCACCTGGAGAACAAGGAACAATAGTTGAAGATAGTTGAAGTCAGGCGTCCACCTGGAGAACAAGGAACAATAGTTGAAGATAGTTGAAGTCAGGCATCCACCTGGAGAACAAGGAATAAGAGCTTAAATTTTTTGAAGTCAGGAGCCCGCCTGGAGAATAGAGGTGTACTTTTAGAGTTTTTGAAGTCAGGAGCCCGCCTGGAGAATAGAGGTGTACTTTTAGAGTTTTTGAAGTCAGGATCCCGCCTGGAGAATAGAGGTGTACTTTTAAGTTTTGAAGTCAGGAGCCCGCCTGGAGAACAGAGGTGTACCTTTTAAAGCTTTGAAGTCAGGAGCCCGCCTGGAGAACAGAGGTGTACCTTTTAAATTTTTGAGAATAGAGGTGTACCTTTTAAAGTTTTGAAGTCAGGAGCCCACCTTGAGAATAGAGGTGTAGCTTTTAAAGTTTTAAAGCCATGAGCCCGCCTGGAGAACAGAGGTGTACCTTTTAAAGTTTTGAAGTCAAGAGCCCGCTTGGAGAATAAAGGCGTACCTTTTAAAGTTGTGAAGTCAGGAGCCCGCCTGGAGAATAGAGGTGTACCTTTTAAAGTTTTGAAGTCAGGAGCCTGCTTGGAGAACAGAGGCGTACCTTTAAAGTTTTGAAGTTAGGAGCCCGCCTAGAGGACAGAGGCGTACGTTTAAAGTTTTGAAGTCAGGAGCCTGCTTGGAGAACAGAGGTGTACCTTTTAAATTTTTGAGAACATAGGTGTACCTTTTCAAGTTTTGAAGTCAGGAGCCCGCCTGGGGAACAGAGGCGTACCTTTAAAGTTTTGAAGTCAGGAGCCCGCCTGGAGAACAGAGGCGTACCTTTAAAGTTTTGAAGTTAGGAGCCCGCCTGGAGAACAGAGGTGTACCTTTTAATGTTTTGAAGTCAGGAGCCCGCTTGGACAACAGAGGTGTACCTTTTAAAGTTTTAAAGTCAGGAGCCCGTCTGGAGAACAGAGGTGTACCTTTTAAAGTTTTGAGATTAGGAGCCCGCCTGGAGAACAGAGGCGTACCTTTTAAAGTTTTGAAGTCAGGAGCCCGCCTGAAGAACAGAGGTGTACCTTTTAAAGTTTTGAAGTTAGGAGCCCGCCTTGAGTACAGAGGCATAACTTTTAAGTTTTGAAGTCAGGAGCCCGCCTGGAGTACAGAGGTGTATATTTTAAAATTTTAAAGTTAGGAGCCCGCCTGGAGAACAGAGGCGTACCTTTAAAGTTTTGAAGTCCGGAGCCTGCCTGGAGAACAGAGGTGTACCTTTTAAAGTTTTGAAGTCAGGAGCCCGCCTAGAGAACAGAGGCGTACCTATTAAAGTTTTGAAGTCAGGAGCCCGCCTGGAGAACAGAGGTGTACCTTTTAAAGTTTTGAAGTCAGGAGCCCGCCTGGAGAACAGAGGTGTACCTTTTAAAGTTTTGAAGTCAGAAGCCCGCCTGGGGAACAGAGGTGTACCTTTTAAAGTTTTAAAGTCAGGAGCCCGTCTGGAGAACAAAGGTGTACCTTTTAAAGTTTTGAGATCAGGAGCCCACCTAGAGAACAGAGGCATACCTTTTAAAGTTTTGAAGTCAGGAGCCCGCCTGAAGAACAGAGGTGTACCTTTTAAAGTTTTGAAGTTAGGAGTTCGCCTTGAGAACAGAGGCATACCTTTTAAGTTTTGAAGTCAGGAGCCCGCCTGGAGAACAGAGGTGTACATTTTAAAATTTTGAAGTCAGGAGCCCGCCTGGAGAATAGAGGCGTATCTCTCAAGTTTGAAGTGAGGATTCCGATCGTATAATAGTGGATCATTTCGAGACGTTGAAGTCAGGAGCCCGCCTGGAGAGCGGAGGAATACAATTCAAGTCAAGAAGTCGGTGCAAGGCAGCAACAAAGGAATTGCTATAAGAGAATACAAGACAACAAGGCAACAACGGTTGCAGAACAAGTTTGAGAATAAGCCTTTGTAATTCATAGACCATAGCTTAGTCTAGCTTCTTGATTTTTCTTTTAGCATTGTGTAATAAGGAGGTCAGCAATCAGTAGCAGCAGCAGCAATAGTAAACCACAACGTCATGGTAGTCCCAGCTACCAAATTCCCCGAACTAGATTGACCTGATTCCTTTTTAGCCAAGGATAGGTAGGAAACCTTTGAAGCAAAGGTTTGGTCAAATTTTTCAAAAAATAAAATGCTTCCATTGGAGGATATGTGAGCAAAAATTAGCTATGGCATTCACTTTTCTTTGCACGAAAACTCTTCACATTCTCGAGCAAAGAGGGGCAGCTGTAAACACCTAATTTTTGCACTATTTTAACACCTCCTAAATTTATTAGTGTTTTTATTATTTAATAGTTTTTCTAATTTTGTGTATTTAATTGCGTATTTTCGATCATAAAAAAAATACCAAAAAATAGTTTTTTTCTTCATTTGCGCATTTTTAGAAATTAAATAAATGTTCAATAGGTGAATTAATCTAGTTAATTGATCATTGGGATAAGTTATTTAATTATTTTATTTGCTTGTACAAAATTTAGTTTAGTAAGTTTGAATAAGGAAGAAATTGGGCTAAATTTGAAAGGTAAAATGACCAAGAGTGCAAGATAAGGGGCTGCCATTGAAAGGGTCCGAAACTACGTAGTTTTGCCTCAAAACTACGTCGTTATGGTAAGTGACAAGATTCAATCTCATTCACCCATCTTGATTTAATCCAACGGTCCTAGTTTGATCTTTATCCTAGGTATTTAAAGCCTAAAATCCACAAAAATTTGCCCCATTTCCCCATTATTTCCTCTCTCTTCTTTCCCTCTCATCACTCTCTCTTCTCTCTCTCCCAAGCCGCCGCCGCCGCCGAAAATCGCCCACCGGCGGCAGCCGACCTCTAATACGCCCCAAATTTTTACCATGTAATCTCCAACACCTCCTCTTTTCGTATCTCAAAACCAAATACTTCAAAAAATCCTCAAACTCCTTGAATCTTAGATCTAAGAAACTTTCCCGTCACTTTTTTGCCCAAATTCTTGAAGCTCCAACCACTACCATCCCAAAATACCCACATCAATGGATAGAGCTTCTCAAGACCTAGATATTGATGCCAATTTCACCCTGAAAATTCGGCGACCAAAATCCGGCGACCTCCCCGAACACCCTCTTTTGGCATGCCACTATTTTTTCGGCCTTTTGATTTGTAAAATGGAAAAAATACTATTATTTTTCATGGCTGATTTTTCATTTTTATTTTTAATTTTCAGATTTTATTTTTGTCTATTATTAATTATTTTAGCATAAGTTTACGAAGTTTAAAATTCTAAATTTTCTGTTTCTGCACTTGTTGAAGTAGTAGAATAGCTTTGTATTGATGAAAGTGAAGTAGTGAGGAAATACTTAAGAGTATATGGTACTTTTTTGTTTGTTTATTTACTACTTCAAGAATTTTTTAGTACAAAACTCAAAAGTCATTTGTTTGGTGAGAAAATATAGACTTTTGGATAATGTTTGAATAAAAGTCTGTCTTTGAATAGTGAAGAACAAATTTTGTTTGAAATACTTGACTAGATTTGAACTAGAAAGTCTTGCTTTTTGAATTTAAGAGCATACTTTGTAGAGAATCTGTCAAAAAGATTGATTTTTAAATTGAAATAGTTATTTTGTTTTGATATAAAGGAGGACACTCCATCTGACATTAGAGAGATCTCTACACACATAAAGAGGAAAAATTAGTAGCTATAATATCCCTGAGCAGCTAAAAATTATTTTTCTAGTTTGTTTTCTTGGATTTGAATCTGCCGGTTGTCGCTGTCTTTTGTTGTTGTTGCTGCCCATTTAATTGTTTTGCTGGTGATTTCGGAAAGAGCTGACTCTGCTGTATTTGTTCTTCTTTGTGCCGTCCAGCTAATTTTCGGACCATGTAAACTCATAAAATCGAGTTGGAATGAAAGATAATGATGCTGGAAAATATTAGTAGCTTCATCCTTCTATTGTAATTTATTTTTATATTCTCTTGAATATTTGATAATGTTATAACGATATGTTAGTTAATTAAGTTGTGTTAAGCATCTTTATTTATTTTTATTTTTATTTTTGCAAAGCATTAGATATAATTTCACTGGGCATTTGGTTGTTTGAAAGGAGCATATATATTAAAATTTGAACCATTGTAGCTATGTTTGTCCCTTTGTTGTCACCAAGCTAAGTTGTTGTTGTTATTATTATTATTATTATTATTATTATTATTATTATTATTATTATTATTATTATTTTGGAGTCCCAATATTTTTTTATCTCTTAAAAAAATACTTATTTAGTAAGGTGGTTAAGTTGTAGATTAGAAAGACAATCTGTAAACTTATTTTTGTAAATAGTTGGCTACGGATTGCAAATATCAAGATAGGGCCAAATCTGTAACATAGCTTTAAAAGGCCATATCTGCAGATTTAAAGTCCAAGAGCATATTGGATTTTGGATTTTGTCTTGGACATGAGCCCATTTAACTCCATCAACGCAATAGTGGGCTGCCTCATTCAATGTCAAGACAAGCCCACATCTTACTAGTTTTAAGCAATGTCAATTAAGATTTTTTTCTCATTAGTCTCATTTTTAAAATTAGTACTCATAACAATAATTCTCTCTTATTAGTTAAGTTGTAGATTATTATTCAAATCTTTTATTTATTTTTTTTAAAATAAATATAAAAGCGGGCATAAGAAAAGCATAAAAATAATATAAATCACAGTTTATCCAAGTCTAATTCCAGCCAAATGTACTCAATAAAGCGACCGTGCTAGAACCATGGGACTCGGGGAATGCCTTACACCTTCTCCTCGGTCAACAGAATTTCTTATCCGGACTTTGTTTTCGTGGACCAATAATAAAAGAGTCAAACCTTCCTTTGAATATGGATTCAAATAAAAGGTGACTTGGAACACCGGCAAAAATCAATTCCAAGTGGCGACTCTGTAAATAAAATAATCTATATTTCAAATTTGTCACTTCAAATGGAAAAACTCATTAACCCGCAACCCATAACACGATGCATCTTGCACATTATCTTTTGGTGGGGTAGAAAAAGGGGTGTGACAGTGACGAGCGCGTACTTGAGCTAATATTTGTAAACCCGTTTCTACTTGAAGTATTTAAATTGAGATTTCCTATTTACTTGATCATTTTAGACTATAAGTTTAAAACATGTGCTAGCTTAGAGAAGCATGTTTAGCTGACTTACTTGCTTAATTGTTTAACTGTACTATTTGTACTCTGTGAAGCATGTTGGGCTAGAATTTACTAATACTTGTTCTGATTTTAGCATTTGTTCTGAGATTATGAGTTGTTGTTGTTGTGTGTTTAATTTGGGACTATAGGACGGCTTCCCGGGAGATCCCCTTGTACTTGATATATTCTGGATAGAGGGTGGGGGATACCAATAGATCCCCGGCACATGTATTTCTATATATTGGGATACCCTGAGATCCCTAGTGTATATGATGAGGATACCAAGAGATCCTCGGGATACCAAGAGATTCCTAGTGTATATGATTAAGGTACCAAGATATCCCTGGTGCATATGATGAGGATACCAAGTGATCCTCGGGATACTAAGAGATCCCCGACTATTATTCCTTGTTGAGAGCAGTATTCCTTGTATTGTTACCTTTGCTTTCCATTACTGTTTTTCCTTATTTATCTGGTTTAGATTCTCGCCGGAGACGTCTGTACTTATCTACGAGGGGCTATGTAAATGTTTAGGAAAAATCTTCATTTCATTTGAATTCCTTGTCGTGCGATATTTTTGACATTAATTCTGAACATCTGTATTCTATTCTCTCACAGATGGTGAGGACACGTGCTACACGAGATGACCAGGCACCCGCGCCCCCAATTGCAGCCGTTAGAGGCCGAGGCCGGGGCCGGGGCTAGGGTAGAGGTCGAGGACGTGCACGTGGTATAGCCAGAGCACCTGCACGAGCTGCTGCCGAGGTACCACCAGTAGATCCAGTCGGAGCCCAGGCACCTGGCACACCTACTACTGCCACTACTACTCCAGTGCTCTAGGAGAACTTGGCTCAGTTCATGAGCATTTACACTACCTTAGCTCAGGTAGGGTTGTTTCCCCTTGCCGCAACCACATCCCAGGCCGGGGGAGGAGCACAGACTCCCACCGTCCACACTCCTGAGCAGTGAGTGCAGGTTGAGCAGGCTCCCGAGATTATTCTCGCACTGCCTGTAGTGCCAGTTCAGCCCGAGGATAGGTCAGCTGCCTCAGAGGATGAGCAGCGGAGACTTGAGAGGTTCAAGAAGTATGATCCCCTAGTGTTCAGTAGATTAGCATCAGACGATGCCTTGGGATTTCTAGAGGAGTGTCATCGTATTCTCAAACTATGGGCATAGTGGAGTCCAGTGGGGTTTCTTTCACTGCTTTCCAGCTTCGGGGAGCCGCCTATGATTGGTGGCACACTTATGAAATAGAGAGTCCAGTCGAGGCTGCTTCACTAACTTGGACCCAGTTTTCGGAGATGTTTATGAGAGAGTTTGTCCCCCAGAGTCTTAGGGACGCATGGCGCGCAGAGTTTGAGAATTTTCACTAGGGTGCTATGACAGTTTCAGAGTATGCTATCCGTTATACCAGGATGGCCAGGCATGTACCGACTTTGGTTGCTATAGCTTGGGAGAGAGTTCGCAGGTTCATTGAGGGTCTTGTTCCACCCATAAAATCTAGCATGGCTCGAGAGTTTGTGATGGACATTCCTTATCATTAGGTAGTGAGCATTGCTAGGAGGATTGAGGGTACGCTCTCCAGGGAGCGAGGGGAGAGAGGCCAAGAGGTCTCGAGAGTTAGGCCACTACTCTAGTGCCCATACCCCAGTAGCAGGTCGACATGGTAGAGGTTTTGTTGGTCACCTTGTTCATTCAGCTCTTCCAGCAGCCAACAGTGCTCCAGCTCCGCCTATACCTCAGGTGTCTTACTATGTACCTCCAGTTTCTAGCGCGCCTCCTGCGCGGGGTGCTTTTAGAGGTCAGTCTAGCAGACCTGGTCCTAGTCAGTCACAGCCACCACATCCTCCCAGAGCTTGTTTTGAGTGTGGTAACACCCGTCATGTGGTGAGGGATTGCCCTAGACTTGGGAGGAGTGCACCTCTACAGACTGCTCAGCCACAGCGTGCTCCTTAGAGTTCTCAGACCACGATCACAGCTCCCGCTGCTACCCCATCTGCCCAGCCAGCTAGGGGCAGAGATCGGGGAGGTAGAGGTCGCTCTCTCTCGAGAGGCCAAGCTAGATATTATGCTATTCCTGCTAGCACCGAGGCTTTTGCCTTCGATTATGTCATTACAGGTATTATACTGGTTTGTCACAGAGAGGCATCAATTCTATTCAATTCAGGCTCTACTTATTCTTATGTGTCTTCTTACTTTGCTCCGTATTTGGGTATGCCTCGGGACTCTTTGAGTGCCCCCGTTTATGTTTCTACTCCTGTAGGAGATTCTCTTGTTGTCGACCGCTTTATCGGTTATGTTTGGTTACTATTCATGGTTTTGAGACCAGAGCGGATTTATTGTTACTCGGTATGGTTGACTTTGATATTATTTTGGGCATGGACTAGTTGTCGCCCCATTTTTCCATTCTTGATTATCACACCAAGACCGTGACGTTGGCTATGCTAGGTGTTCCGTGTGTTGAGTGGAGTGGTACCTTAGATCACACTCCCAGTAGAGTTATCTCTTTTCTTAAAGCTCAACATATGATTGAGAAGGGGTGCGCCGCGTATTTAGCTTATATGAGAGATGTCAGTGTTGATGCCCCTTCTATTGATTCTGTCCCAGTGGTACGAGATTATCCTGATGTATTTCCAGCCGATCATCCGGGTATGCCACCTGATAGAGACATTGATTTTGGTATTGATTTACTGCCGAGCACTCAGCCCATTTCCATTCCTCCGTATCGTATGGCTCCTCCTGAGTTGAAGGATCAGTTATAGAAATTGCTTGATAAGGGTTTTATTCGATCCAGTGTTTCACTGTGGGGTGCTCCTATCTTGTTAGTGAAGAAAAAGGATGGTTCTATGCCAATGTGTATCGAAGAACAAGGTTACAGTGAAGAACCATTATCCTTTGCCTCGTATTGATGATCTATTTGACCAGCTTCAGGGCGCACAAGTGTTTTCTAAGATTGATTTGCGCTCAGGTTATCACCAGTTGAAGATTTGGGAGCCAGATATCCCGAAGACTGCTTTCAGGACTCGGTATGCCATTACAAATTCCTTGTTATGTCATTTGGGCTGACCAATGACCCAGCACCTTTTATGCATTTGATGCACATTGTATTTAGGCCCTATCTCAACTCGTTCGTTATTGTTTTCACAGATGATGTTCTTGTATACTCCCGGAGTCGGTAAGATCACGAGCAGCACCTGAGGACAGTGCTTCAGACCCTGAGAGAGAAGAAGTTATATGCAAAATTCTCAAAATGTGAGTTTTGGTTGAGTTATGTGGCATTCCTAGGCCACGTGATATCAAGTGAGGGCATTCGGGTTGATCCGAAGAAGGTGGAGGTCGTGCGGAGTTGGCCCAGGCCCGCCTCCGCTACAAAGATGTGTAGTTTCCCTGGCTTGGCGGGTTATTACCATCGTTTTGTGGAGGGGTTTTCATCGATTGCAGCCCCTATGACTAGATTGACCCAGAAGGGTGCTCCATTTCAATGGACGGATGAGTGTGAGGCGAGTTTTCAGAAGCTCAAGACAGCTTTGACTTCAGCCCCTATTCTGATATTGCCTACTGGTTTGGGGTCCTATACAGTTTATTGTAATGCCTCACGGGTTGGACTTGGAGCGGTGTTGATGTAGGACGGTAGGGTGATTGCCTACGCATCCAGACAGTTGAAGATACATGAGAAGAATTACCCTGTCCATGACCTTGAGTTAGCTGCTATTGTTCATGCCTTAAAGATATTGCGTCATTATTTGTATGGCGTGCATTGTGAGATTTACACGGATCATCAGAGTTTACAACACTTGTTCAAGAAAAAATATCTAAACTTGCACTAGAGGAGGTGGTTGGAGTTACTAACGAATTATGACATTACTATTCTGTATCACCCCGGCAAGGCTAATGTGGTGGCGGATGCCTTGAGTCGCCGGGCAGAGATTTTGGGTAGTTTGGCATATTTACCAGCTTCAGAGAGGCCTATGGCTATGAATGTGCAGGCCTTAGCCAGTCAGTTTGTGAGATTGGATCTTTCTGAGCCCAGTCGGGTTCTAGCCTGTGTGGTCTCCCGGTCTTCCCTATTTGATCGTATCGGGAGTGGAAGTATGATGACCCTCATTTGCTTATCCTTCAGGACAAGGTTCAGTGTGGAAATGCCCGAGATGTGACCATTGGAGATGAGGGGTATTGAGGATGCAGGGCCGGATTTGCGTGCCCAATGTTGATGGTCTTCGAGAGTTGATTCTAGCAGAGGCCCATAGTTTGTTGTATTCCATCCATTCGGGTGCCGCGAAGATGTATCAGGACTTGAGGCAGCACTAATGGTGGAGTCGGATGAAGAAAGATATAGTTGGTTATGCGTCTAGATGCCTCAACTGCCAGCAGGTGAAATATGAGCACCAGTGCCCGGATGGATTGTTTCAGCAGATAGAGATTCCGCAGTGGAAATGGGAGCGCATCACCATGGATTTTGTATCTGGACTTCCACAGACCTTGAAGAAGTTTGATGCCATTTAGGTCATTGTGGATCGATTGACCAAGTCCGCTTATTTCAATTCCAGTGTGTACCACCTATTCATCGGAGCAGTTAGCAGAGATTTATATCTGGGAGATCGTCCGTCTGCATGGTATTCCAGTCTCTATTATTTCGGACAGAGGTACTCAGTTTACATTGCGGTTCTGGAGAGCCGTGCAGCAGGATTTAGGCACTCGGGTGGAGTTGAGCACCGCATTTCACCCCCAGACGGACGCACAGTCCGAGCGCACTATTTAGATTCTTGAGGATATGGTCCGTGCGTGTGTGATTGAGTTTGGAGGGTCTTGGGATTATTTCTTGCCATTGGCAGAATTTGCTTACAACAACAGTTATCAGTCCAGCATTCAGATGGCGCCGTATGAGGCCTTATATGGTAGGAGGTATAGATCTCCGGTGGGTTTGGTTTGAGCCAAGTGAGGCCAGTCTATTGGGCACAGAGTTGGTACAGGATGCGTTGGAGAAGGTTAAGATGATTCAGGATAGACTCCATACAGCCCAGTCCAGACAGAAGAGCTACGCGGACAGGAAGGTCTGTGATGTTTCATATATGGTTGGTGAGCGGGTTCTGCTTCAGATTTCGCCTATGAAAGGCGTCATAAGGTTTGGGAAGAAAGGAAAGCTGAGTCCGATGTTTATTGGCCCTTTTGAGATCTTGAGGTGAGTTGGGGAGGTTGCTTATGAGCTTGCCTTACCTCCCAGTTTGGCCGGAGTTCATCCGGTATTCCATGTTTCGATAATCCGGAGATATCATGGTGACCCGTTGCACGTGTCGGATTTCAGTTCAGTCCAGTTGGACAAGGATCTATCTTATGTTGAGGGGCCAGTGGCTATATTGGACAGGTAGGTCAGAAAGTTGAGGTCATAGAGCGTAGCTTCGGTGAAGGTTCAGTGGCGGGGCCAGCCAGCCGACGAGGCGACTTGGGAGACTTAGTGGGATATGCGCAGCGGATACCCTCATCTTTTCACTACTTCAGGTATGTTCTCTATGCTCGTTCGAGGACGAACGAATGTTTAAGTGTAGGAGGATGTAACGACCCGGCCGGTCGTTTTTGGAATTTACGCCCCGATCCCTCATTAACGGCTTCCCATAAGTTCATTTATGCTATTTTAGTTTATCGGGACATTCGGTGTTAGGATTCGGAGTGTTTGGGACACTTAGTCCCTAAATGAGAGCTTAAGAGTCGAAATATGGTCCGTAATAGGAACAGTGTGAAGACGGCCTCGAAATGGAAATTCGATGATTCTGTTAGCTCCGTTAGGTGATTTCGGGGTTGGGAGCGTGTTCGGAATGTATTTTTGAATTCCGTACCTCATTTAGGCTTGAAATGCCGAAGTTTGAATTTTTGAAGTTTCTGGTCCGATAGTGAGTTTTTGATCCGAGGGTCGGATTGGAACTCCGAAAGTTGCTGTAGCTTCGTCATGTCAATTGGGACGTGTGTGCAAAATTTCAGGTCGTTCGGACGTGTTTTGGTTAGGTTTTTGATCGAAAGTGTATTTTTATGAAATTTGAAGTTCTTAGGCTCAAATCCGTGATTTAATCGAGTTTCCGACGTTGTTTTAGGTGTTTTGAAAATTGGTACATGTTTGAATAGGGTATTAGGTGTTATTGGTGCTTTTGGTTGAGGTCCCGGGGGCCTCGGGATGATTTCGAATGGTTGACGGGAGGATTTTTGAAGTTTGGAAATACTTGTCTTTGTTGCTTCTGGTATTTCCACATCTGCGGCCTAGGAACCGCAGATGCGGTTCCGCGGAGTGCGACATTGAAGACCGCAGAAGTGGTTTTGGTCAAGCTTGTTTGTTTCCGCAGGTGCGGTGGTTGGTCCGTAGAAGTTGGACCGCATCTGCGAGGAAATAACCGCAGAAGCGGATTTGGGCTGTTATAGGAAAACCACAGAAGCAGTTGATTTTTCCGCAGAAGTGGAAGATGGGATTTTAAAGGATACCGAAGAAGCGGCCAGAGTTCCGCAGTCCCTTGACCGCAGAAGCGATATTCACTGTTTGGAAAAAGGGAATTTCGAGGGTTGAGTTTCAATTGTTAGAAAAATCAATTGAGAGCTCGGGAGAGGGAAATTTTGGGTGGGTTTTGAAGAGAAAATCATTGGGTAACGTTTCCTTAATCCCTTTTAGTTGTATTCCATCAATATATAGCTTAATCCATCATCTAATTTCGAATTTGGAATCAAAATGGGGGAAAACTTCTTAGACCGAACTATTGGGTTTTGAGTGAGCATTTGACCTCCGATTTGGGAGATGCTTATATGGTTAGAATCGTGAGAGTACGAGGGTTCTGAAAATGTGAAAATTATTCAATTCCGAGGTGTTGGCCTGAGGGGCATTTTGGTCATTTTTACCTATTTTCGCGCCTAGCTTTGAATTTAATAGTGGAATCAGTTGTTTGCAATATTAATTACGATATGTAGTTTGAATTGAATAGATTTGGGCCATTTGGAGTCGGATACTCGTGGCAAAGGTGTGGTTCCTAGTTGATTATTGAGCCGGTTCGAGGTTAGTGGCTTGTCTAACCTTGTGTGGGGGACCTTTCCTCTTATGAGATGATCTTTGAATATTTGAATGCCTCATACGTGAGGTGAGGAGCGCGTACTTGAGCTAATTGTTGTAAACCCGTTTCTACTTGAAGTATTTAAATTGAGATTTCTTATTTACTTGATCATTTTAGACTGTTAGTTTAAAACCTGTACTAGCTTAGAGAAGCATGTTTAGCTGGCTTACTTGCTTAATTGTTTAACTGTACTATTTGTACTCTGTGAAGCATGTTAAGCTAGAATTTACTAATACTTGTTCTGATTTTGGCATTTTTCTGAGATTATGAGTTGTTGTTGTTGTTGTGTGTTTTATTTGGGACTACGGGACGGCTTCCCGGGAGATCCCCCTGTACTTGATATAATCTGGATTGAGGGTGCGGGATACCAAGAGATCCCGGGCACATGTATTTATATATATTGGGATACCCTGAGATCCCCAGTGTATATGATGAGGATACCAAGAGATCCTCGGGATACCAAGAGATCCCCAATGTATATGATGAGGGTACCAAGAGATCCTCGGTATACCAAGAGATCCCTGGTGCATATGATGAGGATACCAAGAGATCCTAGGGATACCAAGAGATCCCCGGCTATTATTCCTTGTTGAGAGCAGTATTCCTTGTATTGTTACCTTTGCTTTCCATTACTGTTCTTCCTTATTTATCTGGTTTAGATTCTCGCTGTAGACTTTATTTAATCTTTTTCCGTTATCTTATTATTTATTATGTTTTATCTCAGTAGGGCCCCGACCTTCCTCATCACTACCCGATCGAGGTTAGGCTTGGCACTTTGTGAGTACCCCTGTGGTGTACTCACGCCTCTTCTGCGCATGTTTTTCATGTGCAGATCCAGGTACTTCCTCCCAGGCGTATCATCCTCGTAGTGGAGAGTTCTACTTGAGACTTGAGGTATATCTGCTACGTCCGCATACCAGGAGTCTCTATTCTATTCCAGCTTTAGCAGATAGTTCCTTTCGTTCCTTTCATGTTGTTTAGACATTCTGTGTAGAGCAGATTACTACATTCTATTAGCCTATGTTGCCTGTGAGTTTCCTGGTTTTGGGATTGAGTTGTAGACTTCCGCTTATGTTTATAGTTGTATAGGCCGGGCGGCCTTATATACAGTTGTTATTTTATATGTCCAGTCTGACTTATTTATTCCGCAAGTTAAATTGTTATTTCCACACTGTTAGGCTTACCTGGTTGTAGGAACTAGGTGTCATCACGACATGTTCATGGAGGGTGAACTGGGGTCGTGACACAACGGTCTACATTAGTCATAATACATAACACGGTGCAAGTCATGCCCGAAAACTGGCGATCAAAGTGCAAAAGCTCAAAACGACCGGTTGGGTCATTACACAAAAGTTGTAAGTCCAACCTTGAAATAATATCTTAAAAGATAAAATTATGAAAAAGTTTAAGAAATATTAATAAATTATACCACAATAAGTATATTTATATATTAAATATATCTAAAATTTCTATATATGTAATGTCGGGTTGGTTTCGGTTTGAATTTCTTTAGTTAAGCCAAACCAAACCAATTATGGTCGGATTTTTTTTTCCAACACCAAACCAAATCAAACTAAACCATAGTCGCATTTTTTCTCGGTTTGACTCGGATTATCGAGTTGGTGCGCTTTTTCGATTTCCTCTGTACACCCCTAGTATAAATAATGGCAAAATACATAAAAATCAGCTTTAAATTGTCCTTAATGTTCAAACAAACACCTAAACTAACCCATTTATCATTTTAACACTTCAAGTGACTATCAAGTGTATTAGGTAAATACCGGGCCTAGTCAACCTACCTTGTGTGTGACACACAATTTGAAATGCAAGTTACCCATCAAGTAAATTAGGCTTTTATTTTTTTAGAATTAATTTGAAGTGGGCCCCAACAGTCCAACATCTTCTTCAAAATCCAACCATTACAGAACCAGTTATCTATCAATGCCATTATCGTCGCCTTCACCACCACCGTGGCTGTCAAACCTTTGTAAGATGCACGGTAGAAAAACAAAATTTTCCAGTAGATTAAAGCCAATCATCAACCAAAAATTCTTAAACTCACAACTCATGAAATCTCAACAAAATTACTTCATTCATCTTGTTTAGAAACAACTGAAACCCAATTGCTTGAGTCAAGTAATTAATTGGACACCAAGAGAGAGAAAGAAGGTGAGCGGAAAGGACCTTTTCCGACGAGGTCCTTGGTGGAATTGAGAGTTAAATTTTAAAAGGATATGGTGTTTAGGACGAAAGGTGAGAAGAGGTCACGTCGTTAGGAAGAAGGGACAGAGAAAAGAGAATATGAGGTCTTTTATTTGGCTATTTGTAGAAGAAAGAAAAAATAGGGACGAAAGAAGGGGAAATCTGTAACGAATGAAGATGATATTAGAAATGTTAGTTATGGAGTTGTTAATTAGAGATTAGAGGATGTCACTTTTGTCCAGTTTATGGTTTAATTGGATATTCATTTTATTTCAATTAGGTCCATCTAAGTTTCTGTATGTTCTCTTTAGTCTAGGACACGTGTAGCAGTATTTGCATTGTTAGCTGTATTTGTACGAGCCGTAACAGGCTGGGGAGATTATGCTGAATGAATATTCCCTTTTTTCCTCTTTTATCTGCTTCTCTTTCTATTGCACTCTATTTTCTTCTCTTTCCCTTCCAATACTCTATTCTTCCGGAATCTTTCACCATTGTTGAGCTTAGCATTTGTTACATTGGTATTAGAGCTGGTTGGGCTCCGGAAATTGGGTCACCATACCTCCAAATCCAGATATTCTAAGGTTAACAAAGGTTGTTAATGAAATTAAAACTCAGCTCCAATCATTTATGGCTGATACAACGAAGCGATTCGAAGCTCTTGAAACTCAACAAACTTAGTTTTCCTCCCAGCTTCAAGAAATCCAAGAGAGGAATCGACGGTTGGAAATGGACACGAATAAAAAAATTGAAACTCATTCTGGCGAGCTTAGACATTAACAGAAGGTCAGATTCAGTTTCCCATTCACCTCAACCACAGACACCTATGGCTACTCGTGAAATCGACCAAACATCAGGTACCTCTACTTCTACCTTACCTTTGCTAACCTCAATGGCATTACCGTTAACTCAGTCACTCTTCTCACCGAGTTCATCACCCATAGGTCGTGGTTTTACATTTCCACCAGCTCCCCCATCACATTATACCAAACCCTTACCCTATTCCCAATTTTCAGACATCTGGCTCTTCTTCAAACCTGCCTCTGTTACCCACCCAAATAGCACCACCAATTCAAGGAGTGAACCCAATAGAACATACGTCAAATGGTAATGCTTAAAGCTAAGATCAAATTTCTAGAATTTGATGGTACAAATCCTAGTGGTGGTTGAGAAAATGCGATAAATTCTTTCATATTTATAACATTCAAGAGTTAGAGAAATTGGATTATATCACCATTCACTTGAAAGATAAAGTTGATGTTTGGTTCGCTAGCTACCTTACTAGTCGGTGGTGTCAAATTTCATGGTCCATGTTTTGTGCTAAGATTTGTCGAAGGTTCGGAAAGATGAGACCCATGAACATCGTCGATGAGTTCAACAAAATTCAACAACTTACCAGTGTGGATCAGCTTCAGGAGAAATTTGAGGAACTTATGAGCTATATGTTGATTATTAACCCCTTAATGAATGAATCCCATTTTGTATCGAGTTTTGTTAGTGGCCTCTGGCCTGAACTAAAACCATTAGTTATCGTTGCTAATCCTGCCTCTCTTATGGATGCTTTTGAAACTGCAAAGCTCTACGAAAAATCCTTTAAAGCCTGAGCCAAACTGATGTTCTAAACGTCAATACCACACAAGAGGGGGGTGATTTATATGGTATCTAATTTTCGCACTAGAAGAACCTGGTTCTTCTAGATGTACTTACTATGACTGTTTGTGAAATTAAGAGTGCATAAAATAAAGAACACAGAGATTTTTACATGGAAAACACCTGGCTCAAAAGGTGAAAAAACCACGACCTACTACTCAGTAGGATTTTCCCAAACTTCCAATAAAATCACTTAGCCAAAAACAGCATTTACAAACTCTTGTAAACCTAAGGATTAAACTCTAATACCAGTGTAGCACACAGCCTCAACTGTTGGGACACCTTCAAGTTAACTCTAACTTGAATACTCAAAGTATCTAATACAATTGCGGGTTCAAGAAATTGTGCGTGGAGCCCCGAATCATGAGCAAAAACAGAGAAAAGTCCCGAATCTGGGTCACTGAGGGGGTTTCTAAACTGGTTCTAGGGCTTGGATGAACTAGAGGGTTGGGATTGAAGAAGATTGAGCATTATTTGGAGCATCCCTTCACTCTTTTCTTTTTCCTTTGTTAGCTTATCTTTGAGGCCATTTCTTTCACTATCTAGTTCAGCAATGCGATCCTGGAGCCTAGCAATTTCAACATCTTTTGTTCCACACTCTAGAACTAATGCCCTAACTTTGCTGTTCACAGGAGTCTTCAAGGATGGACCAGGTTTAACTGGGGTTACATTTAGCAGATAGTCACAAGCCTGCAGAGTTTTGTTTCCAAAGTTCTCTTTGTTGGAGGCCATCTCCCACTTTTTCAATGGCACATCTAACTTGTCCAAGACAGTTGTCAGTATAAACCTATAAGGTGTGGCATGTGCCTTGGAGCCATTAATCACTCTAGCAGCTTGATAATGAAAGCAGGCCTCTACTTTCCTCTCACAAGACACTCCAGAAGGACCAGGTCCATATAATTTGCAGTGTGTCTTCTCTCTTGTCTGAGTAGCAAACACGTGTTCACAAAATCAAAAAGCACCTTGTGCTCAGGCTTCATCTCACTCTTTTGCACAAACCTAGCCTCAGGCACTTCTTCAACAGACTTAGTATCACAGAAATTTCTGGTGATTTGGAGAGCAGAAGGGAGAGAATCTAGACAAGGCCACCTTTGCCTAGTATAGTCATCATATCCCTCACAGGGTATGTCTAGTCCAATTTAGGTGCATCAAACTGCACCTTTACTCCCCTCACCAAGCTGGTAACAACCCCATTCACCACTGTGGCATTTGCAATAAACTCTATCAGCTCTTTTCTTGCCAGCCTGCCATCTAGTTGAAGAACCATGTCCTTCCACCCCTGTACATTCAGGGCATCAACCAATCTCTCCATGCCTGGCTCCTGCAGGTCTTTCAAAATTCTTCCTTTTAAGATCTTTCTCCTGCCAAAGAGGACAAATATGTCCTGTTCCTTTTCAGATTCCTCTTCTTCTTCTTCTCCACTCCATGCTTTTTCTTCTTCAGGAACTTTCACTTGTTTTCCTTTGAATGCAGACTTGGTTCTTTTTGCCAGGAAGGGTTCAGCAAATACAGATTTTGAAGACTTTTTGGTAGAAGTCTTTGATTTATTTGGTGTAGGCGTGGGAACCTTCTCAGTTCTACCTCTTTCCTGATGGACCAGTTTCATCTCCTCCTCCTCTTCTTCTGCAGCCACAGAACTTTCCACAACTTTAGCTTTTCCTTTTTCCTTCTTCTTTTTCTTGCTTGCCTCTAGGGTTTTCTACAACTCAATCTCACTTTGCCTTAACCTGCTTCTAGTAGCTCTCACCTTTGGTGCTGAAGGGATAGTAGACTTAGGAGATGACACCTTGCTCTTCTTTGTTGGCTTAGAGGCAGTTGGAGCCTTTTGAGAAGAAGCTTTGCGCTTCTTGGGATCATAGCTTGCTCTAACTTTCTTCAGAATGTCAACCAAGGTTTCTACCACAGATGAACTAGGTGCATCTTGTTGTTCACTCAGATGCACAAGACCCTTAGCAGCCTCCCCAGATTCACTTCCCCCTGGTTTGTTGCCACTCTCCTCAACTCCTCCACAAATTGCAAGAATTTTACCTGTCTTTTTCTTTCCCTTCCTCTTCTATTCTCCCTCACTTACATCTATCATAGATCCCACCAATACAAACCTATCATCTAGTTTTTCCACTACATCAGAAAAAACATAGCATGTATTTACCTTTTTAGGGGTTTCCTGATTCTTGTATGATTCATAAGACCCACGTTCTTCTCCATCGCTTGCAGAGACAAAAGCTTCAGACTCAAAGCTTGAGTCAGATGATTCCTTTTTAGAGCTTTCCCCTTTTTGACTCGCTTTCAATTTTTCGTTGAGAGCTGTTCTCAGAGCACCAGTAGCTACAGTCTTTCTTGCCAACATTTTTTGCTGGTGGAATCTTGGTTTAGGTTGTCGCTAGGAGGTACAGATGAAGATGTGTTAGGAGATGTTGGTGGGGGAGTTAATGGATTTTCTTGAGGATTAGTCATGGCGGAGAATTTTGGGAATTTTAAAGAGTTTTAGAGAGAAGGAAGATGATTAGAGGTTTAAGCTTAATGAAAGTTATGGAAGAATAGGAGTATGTGGAGTGTATTTAAAGTAGAGTATGATTAGATGCAGTAATGGCAGTTTTTTTGCAGTGGTCAATCGGGAGTCTCGTCTCATTAGGACTCCGGTCTTTAAGTGATAATTGATCGACGCTAGTTTTTAGGAAATAATCCCGTTTTATTTAGAATTCTAAGAGAATGAAACTGGTTCAATGCTCAATGGTTATATTTTTAGAAGTTTGGTTAGTACAGGACTTCTTCTCATAATTGGAATATTTATTTTTCTAATTGTGCAAAGTATATAAACAAACCTGACCTTTTCTCATGAGCATATACTGATGAACCAGGTACTTCAAGTAGAACTTCTCTTGATTATGCCTCATATATCAGAATAGAAAAAAAACTTTGTAAGAGATCAATGAATTAATATAAACACACGTCACAAGAGTATACTGATTAGAGTATGAGACTGAGTAAAAATTAGTCTAGATATTTACATAAAGTTAGAACTTCTAACCAAAAATGTGTTTTTTTATTTTTTTTCATTGCATTCTGAACTGGTTCGTTTTAGGTGATCTTAATCATCCCTAATTCCAACCTGTTCCTTTCGAAGTTTTCCCTATTAAGTGCTTTGGTGAAGATGTCAGCTATTTGGTTATCAGTATCACAGAATTCTATTGAGATTAATCCTTTCTCATAATTATCTCTCGATAAGTGGTGTTTAACATCTATGTGCTTGGTTCTTTTATGATGAACAGGGTTCTTTGTCATACTTATAGCACTAGTGTTATTACAAAATATTGGTATGCATCCCACTTCTATTCCAAAATCTACTAATTATTGTTTAATCCATAGTAGTTGAGCACAACAAGAAGCTGCAGCCACATACTCAGCTTCAGCAGTAGATAGGGCTACTGAATTTTGCTTTTTAGTAGCCCATGATACAAGACATGAGCTAAGGAAGTGTGCCATACCTGAGGCGCTTTTTCTATCCACTAGGAAACCTGCATAGTCAGCATCAGCATATCTTACTAGATTGAAATTACTACCTTTAGGGTGCCAAAGACATAATTCAGTAGTGCCTTTCAAGTATCTCAATATCCTCTTGACAGCAGTCAAGTGAGACTCTTTTGGATTTGCCTGAAAACGACCACACAACCCTACACTGAAAACAATGTCAGGTCTACTGGCAGTAAGATACAAAAGTGAACCAATCATACCCCTATAGATCTTCTAATCGACCGATGAACCAGGTTCATCAATATCTAATTTAGTGGCAGTTGCAATAGGTGTATCTATTTCTTTAGAATCCTCCATTTTAAACTTCCTGATTAGTTCTTTTGTATA
>MU665780.1:37041-64176 GCA_026770625.1 Nicotiana glauca
GGGGGGGGGTGATTTGTGTGATACCTAATTTTTGCACTAGAAGAACCTAGTTCTTCTAGATGTACTTACTATGACTGTTTGCAAAATTAAGAGTGCATAAAATAAAGAACACAAAGATTTTTACGTGGAAAACACCTGACTCAAAAGGTGAAAAAACCACGACCTACTACTCAATTAGATTTTCCCAAACTTCCACTAAAATCACTGAGCCAAAAACAGCATTTACAAACTCTTGTAAACCTAAGGATTAAACTCTATTCCCAGTGTAGCACACAACCTCAACTATTGCGACACCTTCAAGTTAACTCTAACTTGAATACTCAAAGTACCTAATACAATTGCTTCTATGAAAGGTGAAAGGTACAATATGAAAACACCTAGTACAATTGAACTAGAAATAAAGAAAGACAAAATGGAATTGGTTCTTCACTCTTGGTTCATGTAGCTTCAGATTTGCACACTTGAATCACACTCAAATGGCTTGCAAAAACGCCTAGCTCTTTTGCTCTCAATTTAGTTTAACTTCTGCGTATGTGCAATCACCTGTAAAAGAGAATAATCATTATTATTTATAGAGTTAGTACTCAGAGTTTGATTAAAACTCGAATTGCTGATCTTCATCAAATTCGAGTCCTAGAACAACTCAAACTCCAATCCTTTTCCTTGATCCAGATGTAGATCTCTTCACAAGGAGACTTCAACTCCTTATCCTATGCAACCTTTTCGATCAACTCAGAAGATATTATTGCTGATTCTTGAGACTTATCTTCTTCACACGTATGTCATATGTGTAAGCATATTAACACTGTGTCTTACATGATGGACCTGCTTCATGAATGAGTTCAATTTGTCAATATTCAAAACTTCATCTGAACTTGGGCCAACACAAACTCATCACTCCTAAAACTTATTCTGCCTCCCCCAAACCTTACCCTCTACTTACTTATCCTACTACTAAACAACTCCATGCTCCTACAGTCACTAAACAACATGTAACCAACCCTCTCTGACTCAATTATCCCACCCAAAGAGGTCAATCTCCCTTCAAACCAAATTCCACCCTTGAAGCATTAAAGTAATAGAATTTGTGCTTCAAATGCCATGACAAATATTTCCCTGGTCATCAATGCAAGCCTAAAAATCTACACATGATGGAGGGAACTGAAGTTGTGGAGGAGGTGCAGATGCACCCTCCGAAAGAAGAGGAAGTATTTGAGGAAGCCAGGGAAGAAGTATTTGAGGAGGAACAAACAACACTATCTCTGTGTGTTGCTGTGGGGTTAACAAGTTCACCCTCAACTTTGATAATCACTGGATATATGAAGAAAACACCTATCACTATATTAGTGGATAGTGGCTCCACGCACAGTTTCTTGAACCCTCAAGTGGCGAAGATAATAAAGTTACAAAAGATTTCGTGTGGTAGGTCCATGAAAGTAATTGTGGCAAATGGAGATATCTTGTATTCTGATAGTTATTGCCCTGAATTTCTATGGAAGATGCAAGAAGAGTTGTTCTGTTTTGATATGAGAATTCTGCAAATTGGTGGGTGTGATTTGGTACTAGGTATGGACTGGATTGATCATTTTGCTCCAGTTCTCCTTAACACCAAACCACTAAGTTTATCATTTTTAAAAGAAGGCAGGCTGATTACTCTAAAAGGGCAGCAAGAAGGCAAGGAATTGATAACCATCGACAATGAAGAGATGATCAAAATGTTGATTTAGAAGGCTTGCCATTGCATAGCTGAGGTGTATGTTCTCAACTCCCCTATGTGTACTCAGGAAAAAGGGGAATTACCACCAATTGTTTCAGCATTGTTAGGCAAATATGCTGATATTTTTGAAGAACCTAAAGGAATAATCCCACCTACGGATGCTATCTCTTTAGTTCCAGAAGCTCAACCCTTCAACTTAAGGCCCTATAGATATTCATATGATCAGAAGAATGATATTGAACAAATGGTTGGGGATATGCTACAATCTCAGACAGTGGTACCTAGTCGGTCTACTTTTGCACCACCTGCATTGTTAGAAACGATGAAGGATTCCTCTTGGAGACTATGTGTGGATTACAGAAGGTTAAACTCTTTAACAATCAAGAATAAGTACCTTATTCCTATGGTAGATGACTTGTTAGACGAATTGAAAGAAGCCAAAGTTTTCTCTAAGATAGACCTTAGGTCTGGCTATCATCAAGTGAGAATGAAGTCTGAAGATGAGCACAAGACTACTTTTCGAACACATCATAGACTATGGACATTCAGGGTTATGTTATTTGGCTTAAAAAATGAACCAGCCACCTTTCAATCCTTGATGCATCAAGTTTTTGGGGCCTATCTAAGGAGGTTTATCTTAGTCTTTTTTATGATATATTGGTCTACAGTTTATCATTGGATGAACACTTGAAACACTTGCAGATTGTAAACATGAACTGTTTTCCAAGAGAACTAAATGTGACTTTTCCTAGCCACAAGTAGAGTACCTTTGGTCACATTATCAATGGTCAAGGTGTCAGTACAGATCCTAGCAAAATTTCAGCAATGGTTACTTGGCCCCTACCTACAAATATCATAGAGTTAAGAGGAATCCTCGGCCTCACTGGTTATTATAGAAGGCTTATTAAGGGTTATGCTACACTTAGTAAACCTTTGACTACTGGAATAATGAAGTTATTGAAGCTTTTCAGGCACTCAATAAGGCAATGACTAGTGCCGCAGTTTTAGCCCTACCTAATTTTGGCAAACCATTTGTGGTGGAAATGGATGCTTGTGGCACAGGTGTGGGAGCTGTTCTTATGCAAGATAGGAGGTCCATTGCTTTTCTTAGTCAAACACTAAGCCTAAAGCATCAATGTCTCTCAACATACGAGAAAGAGTTTATTGCCTTGTTACATGCTGTCGACAAATGGAGATATTACTTGATCCCTAGTCATTTCATTATAATGACTGATCATTTTAGCCTTAAGTTTCTCCAAGAACAGAAAATTACCACTGCCTTGCAGCATAAAGGCTTGACCAAGATGATGTGTTTAAGTTTCGAGATCCATTACAAGAAAGGAATTAATAATTCAGTAGCAGATGCCCTCTCGAGGAGGCAAATGTCAACAGAAGTTGTTGCTGCTTATCAAATATTAATACAATTGCAACCAAAATGGATGGAGGAGATCAGGAATAGTTATGAAGAGGATGAGGAAGTAACGAAGATAGTCTGTGCTCTTACAATTGACCCTGCAGCTTCAATTGAAGTAACACTACAGCAAGGCATCCTTAGATTCAAAGGGAAGGTCTGGATCGGTAAGCAAGGAAATTTGAGACAGCAATTGGTACAACATGTGCATTCTTCCAATTTGGAAGGTCACTCGGGCATCACTGCTACCCTCCATAGAGTTAAATTTGTGTTCTATTGGCCCTCAATACTGGAAGATATTAAAAAGGTGGTCAAGAACTGTGAAATATGTCAAAGGTGTAAGAATGAACAGGTGGCATATCCGGGTCTATTGCAACCTCTATCTATACCCTCCCGACCTGGGGAACACATATCGATGGATTTCATTGAAGGTTTGTCCAGTCAAGAGGGAAAGATACAATTATGGTTGTGGTTGATAGGTATAGCAAATATGCCCATTTCTTAACTTTAACTCGTCCTTTTACTGTAGTACATGTAGCTTCATTATTTCTGGACCAGATCTATAAGTTGCATGGCTTACCTAGTAGCATAGTTTCTGATAGAGACAGGGTCTTTCTCAGTATCTTCTGGAAGGAGCTCTTCAATTTGTTGCAAACTAAGTTAGTTTACAGCTCAGCCTATCACCCTGCAAACAGATGGGCAAACTAAGAAAGTAAACAGGTGATTGGAGAATTATTTCAGGTGTATGACCAACCATAAACGAGTGGAGTGGAGCAAATGGATACCTTTATCTGAGTTTCGGTATAATTCTAATTACCACTCAGCTACTCAAATAACCCCTTTCAAAGTTGTATATGGATATGATCCTCCTCAGTTGTCTTTTGAATTGATTTCACAATCCAAAGTAGCTGTTGTAGATCAAATAATTAAAGAAAGACAACTGATGGCAAGGTTACTGAAAGAGAACCTAGAAAGAGCTCAAAGCAGAATGAAGTTTTATGCAGACAAGAACATAACAGAAAGGGAGTTTATGGTTGGAGATTGGGTGTTAATCAAATTACAAACTTATAAGCAAACCTTAATTGCTGCAAGGAAGAGCCTGAAGCTAGCAGCCAAATTTTATGGTCCTTATCAACTCATTAAGAAGATCAGTCCAATAGCTTATGAGTTACAATTACCCCCTTCATCCCAGATACACTCAATTTTTCACATTTCTTAGTTGAAGAAGGTGGGGCATGGTCAGATTCCTTCCATTGAGCCTCCTGTATGTTCTCATGATGGTCAACCTCTAGTGGAACCAATTACAATTCTGGACAGGCGTATGGTGAAGAAAGGAAACGCAGCTGCCACTCAGGTTCTTGTGCAATGGGCAAATCTGTTGCTTGGGGAAGCAACATGGGAGGACTACAACTTCATCAAATCTCAGTTTCCCCAATTTAAACCTTGATGACAAGGTTCTCAAGGGAGGATGTCATGTAACGAATGAAGATGATATTAGAAATGTTAGTTATTGAGTTGTTAATTAGAGATTAGAGGTTGTACACTTTTGTCCAGTTTATGATTTAAGTGGATATTTATTTTATTTCAATTAGGTCCATCTATGTTTTTGTATGTTCTCTTTAGTCTAAGACACGTGTAGCAGTATTTGCATTCTTAGTTGTATTTGTACGAGCTGTAACAAACTGGGGAGATTATGCTAAATGAATATTCTCTCTTTTCCTCTTTTCTCTGCTTCTCTCTCTCTTGCACTCTATTTTCTTCTCTTTCTTCTCTTTCCCTTCCAATACTCTGTTCTTCCAGAATCTTTCCCCATTGTTGAGCTTAGTGAGCTTAGCATTTGTTACAAAATCAGAAAGGGAATGAACAAGAATGGTTTTTTTTTTGGGGNTGGGATCATTCACTAACACACTTAAGCAAGTGAGTTCATTTTTTGAAAGAGTTGACAAATCTACAATGTAAATATTGTTAACTGTTTTTCCCTACGAAACAATTTTGTCAGTGGTAAGGTTAATCACAAAGAATTTGGTGGAGGTAAAAGCCACAAGGTTACCTCTGTCACACAATTATGATACACTTATTAAGCTATATTTTAAGCCATTTATCAGGTAGACATTCTCTATGGAATGAGAATCAGTCTTGCCTACCTTTCCAACCCAAATGATCTCACCTTTCTTTCCATTACCAAAGGAGACATTACCTCCTTTTACGTCCTCAAGTGAAAGGAACTGGTCCTTGTCCCCATTCATATTTTTTGAGCAGTCACTATTTATATACCATATTTGGCTCCTCCCTTTCGCTTGAACCTGCAAAAGGAAATCAGAGGTTAGTCTTAGGAATCCAAACTAGTTTGGTTCCCTTTCTATAAGCAAAAGGATGAATTAAATTCCTTCTTTCCCATCCTGGCAGCTTATTCTTTTCTTTAACAAAACCTTTGTTCTTTTGACTGGCCATTTCTTTTACATTACATTCATATTTATAATGGCAAGTCTTACCACAAGTATGCAGATTTTATTTTCAAGAAGAGTGAGGTACTTGCTTTTTGGATCCCATTAGGAGCTTGAGTCCCATAGCCAAGTCCTCTTTTGTTACTGCTGTGATGCTCTTGCAACCAGGAGAGCGCATCAGAGGCTTTGTTCGACTTGCAAGTTCTGTCTAGTTCATGTTTTACCTTTCCTAGATCTTCTTTTAAGACTTTGATGAATTCATCTTTCATGTATAATTCATCTTTAATTTTTCCCAAATTTTCTTCTAGAGTGAGACATGTGTGAACAACTATCTTCTTTCTTGTTCCTAATTTCAGTTTCAGATTTTCAGACTTAACTAGGACATTGTTGTCACGTTCAAGAACCCGGTTCTTCAACTCAGCATTTTTGTTATCACTCTCATTTGCCCTAGACTCTAGACTTTTACATTTTACTTTTAGAATCACACATTCCCTAGACAGAACTTCCTTCTAATTATTAATTATCTCAGACTCATCAATGAAGTCTGTTAATAGCTCAGCCAGCCTTTCTTTAGATAAGAATTTAATCTTGTCTTTGAGATGAAGAATACTTACCTCTTGTTCATCATCTAATTCTCCAATGGCCATTAGTGCTTGCTCTTCCTCAGCTTTATCTTCTGAGTCTTCATCTGAAGTTTCTCCCCAAGCAGCAACTATAGCCTTGGTTGAACCTTTGTTTCTCTTTGGTTGAAACTGTTCCTTCTTCCTATTCCTTCGTTCAGCTCTTTTTTTCCTCCACTCAATTTCCCATTGAGGGCTATTTTTTATCATGTGGTCAGTCTTACCACACTTGTAGCATCCCTCATTGGTCTGTTTCTCCGGAGCTCTTGATTTGTTGAAGTTTTTACCTCTTGAAGAACTCTTTCCTCTCATCAGGTACTTCTTGAAATCCCTAGTGATCATAGCCACTTCATCATCTTCCAAATCTGCTCCTTCAGCAATTTTGAGAGCTAAGCTTCTCTCCTTTTTGGGGGTATCTATCTTCATGGTTTGTCTCCTGATTTCATAGGCAGTTAAATTTCCAATTAGTTCATCCAGTCTGAGGGTAGCATTGTTCTTGGATTCCTGAATGGCAGTGATCTTGCTTTCCCATGTGACTGGCAGAACTCTTGTCAGAATCTTCTCAACCTTGTCTTCTTCAAGAATAGTCCTTCCAAGAAATTCAAGTTCATTTGTTAAAGTGGTGAATCTAATATACATCTCCTGGATAGTTTCTCCTTCCTTCATAGTGAAATTCTCATATTGAGAATACAGAAGTGTTCCACTTGATCTTTTCACTTGAGGTGTTCCTTCATGAGCCACTTGTAGAGTGTCCCTTATTTCCTTAGCAGTTGTACAACTTTGGATCCTGCTGTACTCATCTGGTCCTAGTCCACACACAAGCCACTTCTTGGCCTTAGCATTTTTCTCCCATTTCCTCAGGTCCTCAGCAGTACAATCACCCCTTATTTTTGGCACATCAATTCCTTCAACATTCTTCTTAGTGGTTGCTAGGGTACCATCAGTGACTATGTCCCAAAGTTCATAATCTTCCCCTATAATGTGATCNTGTGTACTTGCCAAATAGCGTATATGAGTAGTAGACAGAGAAATAAATGGCATGTTACAAAAATTTAATTTATCAAGACTTGTGTGTCAGGGGAAAGTAAAAGGTCTCTATTGCTAGTTATATATTCGTAAGTCCGAGTTAAGTGCATAGAACCAAACAAAATAAAAAGAAAAATATACAATTGCTGTTGAAATAACAGAGCAGTTCGTTGCATGAAAAGTAATTACAGTCCCTTGTTACTACGGTCAATTCCCAAGTTAGTATAAGTCATTCTAAAAGTTACCACTCGGCGGTTCAAATCACAACAATATGTTCAAAATTACTTTCATTCTTCCCTCTCACCAAAAGAAGACATGAAAAGTACTGCTCCCTTGTTCCAGTCTATGTGAATCTATTTACTTTTTTGTCCTTTCACAAAAATGACCCATTTCTAAATTTGTAACAATTTAACTTTAACTTACAATTATATCCTTAATGAGAAGCTTTTATGGTCACACAAATACCCTGGCCTCCTTTTTGACTTGTTTAGGACCACAAATTTCAAAAGTATTTATTTTTTCTTAAACTCCGTGCTCAATCAAACATGTTCACATAAATTGAAACGGATGTATGATCACGTGATTTTTGTCTCGCTTGAATTATTCCTATAGACTTCTTAAAATTATGATTTTTCTTTTATTATTTGATTTTTAGGATTTAATTACGTAATTGTTGTGTGTATTTTTATTTGTGTGAACATGTTTTAAATAATTCATAAAAAATACAAAAATATTGCATTTGCATTTGGAATTTAATTTTAGATATTCTTTAGACTAATTAGTAATTAGATTTTTACAAAAATACAAAAATCATAAAAAAAAAATTTGACTTTAGCTTTGAATTTTGTTAGTTTCTTTTAATTTGTTTCAATTAATTTGTAAAAACTATCATTTAGGATTAATTAGTTTAATCAGGCCTTTAAGATTTTAATCCAGGTTTTTATTTATTTATTTTTTTTTAAAAAGGGGGAAAAGGAAAATATATAAGGGAAAAGAGGAGGGAATTAAATGAAAAATAAAAGAAATAAAGAAAGAAAAGAGAAATTCTGGCCTGCTAAGCTTTATAAGTGTTGGGCCAGCGTTAAAATAAATCACCAGCCCAATCTGAACCCGTCCAACGCAGCCCCAAAGCTACCCAGTCCAACCCCTAATAACCTAAACGATATCATTTCGTGGGGTTAAATCAGGACTGTCGAGGTTTCTTGATGGGACAATCCTGAAGCTTGGTTCCCTTAATATATAAATGTCCAAATGACCCCTACCCCCTCAGGATCCCCTACCCTCTCATCTTTCCCATCTCTCACCCCAAACCCTAACGCCACCGCAAGCCGCTGGCCGGAAATCGCCTCCGCTGGCGGTGATTGTCCAAATACCTTCAAAATTTTACCACTTCTTCTCCTTCACATCCCCTTTCCAAATCCAAGCCCTGTTTCCCTCAAATCCCACCCAAACGGCTCGAATAATCGAAACCCTAGCCGGCGCCTCCGCCGTGTCCGGCGGTGCCACCACCAAACCCTACCAAAATCACATCCCTAAACTATCTCATCTCCCTCATCCCAAATCCCCATTTAGTTTTTTCTGAATCCCCCTCCAGCGTCTCAAATTTCAAATCAAAGAACGAGAGTAAGAGTTTAAAAATAGATTCGCGCAAGCAAGCCATGCTCTGAGTTCGTGGGTCCTTTTTCTGTTGGTTTTGGATACAAAATAATGACATCCGTTTGTTCTTCACCAAGAACAAACGTTTGGCATTATTTTGGAGCCAAATCAGAGTTCTAGTGCCGAGATTCAAGCCTAGCCGGTAAGTCCTTGTGTCTTCCTTTCCTTTTTTCTTTTATTAGGGTTAGGCTAGGGTTCCAAATTGAACCCAGGATTTCTTTTAGTGCATTCTCCCTTTGAATTTGTTCCTTGTTTATTCTAGGTTCATTTAGCTTTGTTAACACATGTCTTTAATTTTATTTCTTGTTGATTAGTTTAGTTTGATTAATATTTCTGCATGTTCCTCAATTTTTTTTGTTTACCAGCATCTTAGATTTTTTTTAAGTTTTTAATTTCCTTTTCTCCTCTATTCATATGGATTATGTGTTAATTTTGTTTGTTTTTTAGTTTTTGGTTTGATTGTTAATAGATAGTTAATTCTGATTTTTGTTAATTAATTCTAAGCTTTAAATAGGTTTAGTTTAATTTTTTGGGGGGAGGGGGGTCTAGTTATAATTAGACTTCGTTTGGTACCGCTGAACATTTTCAATCCTTGGTAATTAACTATGATCATTTTTTGACCAAGTTAGAAGGGTTGGGGTTAGTTTAACCTAGGTTAGTAATTCAAGGTTAAAATCAGGGGTAATATAGGTATTCTAAACAAGAGAATCTTGCAGTAACTGAAATAGAACCCCCTAGAACCTTCTAGGTTGGGTTCTAATTTGAAATTTAGGAAATTGGGTGGTATAGCTTGGGTAACAAGTCAGTCCCTTAAGGACTTTAAGCTAAAAAACTGAAAATAAAGAGGGGGCAATGGTGTAAAGAAAAATCTAAAAATTGCCCTATTCTTTGTCTATAAAAGGGCAATACCCTTGCCTTGCAGAATAAGTTTAGAGGCTGGTGAGATCTGAAATTTGAAATTCTAAAGTTTAGAATTCTAAACATTGAAAAAGCCCTGAAGAACTTTAAGCGGCTAAATTTTCGGAAAATCACTATTCCATTGAATTTTCTTAGGGTGATCTTGAAGTTCCAAATTCTAAATTAAATCTCCAGCTTATCTAAGGTCGAGAATGGCTTACAATTTCCTGTATTTCAGTAGCTGAGGTTTTTTTTTAGAGGCTCCTGGGTACTTTGAGTTTTCACTTGGGTTATTCAAGCTGGGTTATATGCTTGTTGATATGTTGTTTGTCTAAAACTGATTCCTGGATTCCTTGACACTATTTCCTGGAATAGAAATTGGTATCAAACTGTTGTTAACTGCTGTCTTGTTGTTGCTGCCTAGCTGACCTCCATTTCCCCTCATATTTGTCCTAATCTCCAGGTATTTTTTTCTGGCCTCAAATGATGCATGAAGAACTGAACCTGTAAATGTATGACTGAGTTGTTGAAGGAATGATACTTTGCTCCTGTGATTTCCATGTTAATCATTTGCAAATATGAATAAGTGATAGATTTCTGTTTCTCTTGAATGTTAGAGTAAAGTGATATAGACCTTCTGTCTCAACATATTGTAATAATTGGACTGTTTAAACTGTGAATTGCCTGTATTTTGTTTCACTAGTTTAACTCTAGTATAGTTTAATTTCCTACAATGAATAGGTAATTTTGGAACTCATGTTTATGGAATTACTCATCTCATACTCTAAATCAGAGTATCTATGAGACATGAGTGTTGTTGAAGAGCTGTAATTCACTTAATGAATTCACAGTTCGACAAAATCAAAACTACAGGTTTATGTGTTCTATTATCACTAGTAAATATCATATCGAGATTCAAGGGTTATGTAATGTGTAGGTCATTTGAAAACAAAGAGAAATAATTAATATTTTTACAGACTCAAGTATTCATTCATTACTCACGTTCAACAGTGTTTTTTTATGTTTTGTCAAATAATTAATACGTGTGCTTTAGCCATAACAGATCTGAATTCAAGATGCCTGCTAACCTGAATTTGCCTTACTTAGTTAATTTGTGTAACAGAATTTAAATCATAATTTCGGTCTGCTAATTAGCTTCCATGCCTCCTGTAATTGCATTACCTGCTATTGTATTTGGGACATTGGGCTAGATAAATCAAAAAAAAAAACAAGCATAAGGAAGGCCCAATTTACTGATTGTCATCTTGTGAATATACCACTGGTCCAGGTTTCAGCCGGTGCCCATGGCTTCATTTCAATGTTGCACTCAAGCTGAGTTGCGCCTGGTCCATAGCTGGACTTTGGCCTTTTCGCGCTGAGCCCAAATACTGGTCCTATAATTTATTTCACGTATGATCACACCTGGGCCTGGGGTACTGTAGGTTTGTTTTGCTTTAAAATTGGGCTGTCAACATACTTGGATGTAGTTAATTAATTTAGACTCCTTTAAAAATTTGGATTTAAGCCATAATTAGATCACAAATAGTTTATGGCATTCCATGTGCTAAAATAAATGTCCTTTTAAAATAAATTTGAGGTGAGCCACGGTAAATAAAATCATAATTTACGTGGCCCTCTTTAATTACTTCTATAAAAAAATTTAGAACTCGGGACATGCCATTTAGCAAATTTCCATGGCTTCCCGCAAAGATATCAACACGTTAGTTACTTTAGGCTCGTCTTTTAATAATATTACCTTCTTAAACTCGGGTGCACATTTCATGTGACCCAAATCCAAATCCTAAAATGTTGAATAAAATGTGTTTCGGATCCGGGTGCATTTCATGTGACATGATCCAAAAATACATTTTAAACGACGTTCAATCTTCTGTAAAAATTAATTAAAAGCGGTAAATATTTTTAAATTGCACTATAGGACGAACATGTTTTAAAATCAGATATTAGGTCAATTATGATAGTTTAAGCGACTGTGCTAGAATCACGGGATCCGGGGGTATCTAACACCTTCCCCCGGGTCAACAGAACTCCTTAGTCAGAATTTCTGGTTCGCAGACTTCACTTGGAAAGTCAAAAATTTCGTCGATTTGGGATTCAAGATAAACCGGTGACTTGGGACACCAAATCCAAACTCATCCCAAATAGCGACTCTGATCACTAAATAATTCAATTTTGAATTATTTCACTTAAATTGGAAAAACTTCCTTATACACTATCATTCGAGGTAGGTGTGTAAAAAGGAGGTGTGACAGTTTAGGCGACTTTGTTGGGGAAACAAACCCAGAATTTCGATTCAGGGTTCAAGAATTCGAGCTTAGAATAGCTGTTATGATTGTCTTTATCTGTTACCTGATTTTCCTACATGTTTCATGCTAAATGTGCTAAATGCTTTACCGCTTTGTTATTTGATGAATTTTATATATAAACTACTACCAAACCCCTCTCTCTGAGTCTTATACATCATGAAGAAGGGTGCACTTCGTATGACTTCTCTTCTGTTTAGAGTCTTTTCCCATTTGGAATGAGGTTTGGACAAGTTGCTAAGTCGGTGGAGCTTCTGTATCCCCGGTACGCTGCCTCCCCTCAGTTCGAGTTGTCCGCTCGGGTAAGCCAGGTCTAGAACCATAAGCCCAGGTTTTAAAACTAGTATAACAAAGCCTCATGCCGGATCCCTAGTAGAAACGTTTTCTTGCATCATGTGCATTTGACTTAGGGAACTCAACATAGGGGTTGGGTCCGTCTAGGATAGGTGACCTGAAATGAAAAGACTATCCTGATGCATTCTACTTGCTACTTGTGCATTTATTTGCTCTGGATTTGCATGTTGACCGGCTTGTGAATAATGGGAGAGAGTTGAAAAGAAAATAGCAGTGTTAGGACTAAGTGAGGGTAACCACCTATTTTGAAAAATCAAATAGTACTGAAACTCTGCCGGATTTTTGAGAAAAAGAAAAGAAAAGATTTTTGTTTTCAAAAATAGTTGGTTTTGTCAAATCTGCCCTAACTACGCCAGTTTGATTCTCACCAGATGTGGGATACGTAGGCAACCCCCATCGGATCCAACTTCCCTTTTTGCAAAAATAGCCCAAAAACAACAAAAAAATTTAATTTTGTCATAAATAAGTCAGGTGATGTCATTCTTGCCTAAAATAAGCCGAATGTCCCCAAAAGGACGCCGAAAGGCTGTTTTTGCAAGAACAGCCACCTCGTGTCATTTTCAACGGTTAGCGGGCACATCCTTAAAGTTTTCTTCCCCGAAATGCTAAAGGTCGTATCTGCAAAACCAGGTCTTTATTTTTCTTAAATGAAATTTTTTGAAAAATGGTCACTTTTTCTTTAGATTAGAAAATCACCTTAATAAATGTGTAAGATGAGCACGATTGAAATTGAACCCTTCACAATCCTTAATGTGATCCCCTTGAAGCTCCATATATGGTGGAATAAACTAGGAAAGGGTAGCAGAGAAACAGTGGTAAAAGTTCTGGGCAGCCTTGTCAGATTATTGAATGTCAAGCCAAGATTGGATATCATTGAAGCTTTAGTACCTTTTTGGGACCCTATTTGCAATGTGTTCCGTTTCTCTAACTTTGAGCTCACACCTACATTGGAGGAAATTGCGGGTTATGCAGGCCTCAAAGGAAACCTCAGAACTCGATATCCATTGGCACCAAGAGCGGTATCTCCACATAGATTTCTAGACTTGCTGAGTATTAGTCGGGATATTTAGGATGGAGGTCTATCAGAAGGGTATTGTACACTCCATTTCTTATATCATCGATATGGCAACCCCCGAGGTTTTGAAGAGCCCAACACTAGTTTAACCCACGTCGGAAACAAAGATAAGTGGGAGGCAAGATGGGGTTTAGCTTTCATGGTAGCTTTCTTAGGAGTTGTGGTATGTCCATGAAAAATGGTCATATAGAGATCGGCCTCGTAGGAATGCTAGATATTGCAATCAAGAAATCCAACAGCACGGTGGTTCCTCTGATTGTGTCTGAAATCTATCGAGCCTTGACTATATGCCGAGAAGGGGGAAAGTTCTTCCAGGGTTGCAATTTGTTGCTACAGCTATGGATGCAAGAGCACATCTGTCACCGGACTAGGTACATGAATTATGGTTTGACCGGGTTCAGCTGCATTGAAGAATTTGAAACTTGGGTAGCAGGTATTGAATTCCCTAAAGCTACTGAGGCTTGGTTATCACATTTGAGATCTTTGACTACTGACAAAATTGAGTGGTACTTCGGATGGTTTCCTGTTACAGAAGCAGTATACACGTCAGCTAAGGTGCCTTATATCACATTTGATGGGCATCTAGAGCATCCAACCCTATGCTCCCTACAGGGTCTTGCGCCAATTGGGAAGATTTCAAAATCTCCATAATAATGAGGATCTGAGTAAATAAGTCATTGAATTGGGCCCAAAAGATGCATTTCCAGAAGGGGAAATTCGCCAAATATGGAATGAGTATAGGTTTCTCGAACCTAATACCATAGTGCGGGATCGGGCTAGAGGTAAAATGGACCCTAAATACATGATTTGGTTTGGCAAAAGATTCCAAATTCTTGAAAGGCCCGCAAAGAGACCACATGTCCAATAATTTATCGAGGGGCCTAGGTGCAGTGGGATTGGTTAGCCAAGGAAAATGAATATAGGGCCAGAATAGGAGAGCTGGAAAAACAGGTCCGGGATCTTCAGTTTGAAAATAGCCTGCAAGCCGCAGCCGATGAAGGTGACAGGAAGAAATTGACCCAAGAAAATGAGGCTCTTAAGGCTCAGATCCGACAGATGAAAATAGCTGCCAACAACCAAGAAAGTAGTTGGGCTGAGGAAAGGTTGATAAGCGGACTAAAAAAGAAAGTCCTCGAGTGCCAAGAAGACTTGGAAAAATCTGAAGAGAATATAGCAAAAATCCGGGCACAGTGGGCAAAGAAAGCAGAAGAAAGGGCCCAATTTGTGCAGCAAATGAAGAGAAATTATGAAGGAACTATTACTAATCTGAGAAGAAAAGTGACTACCCTTGAGGACGAGGAAGCCCAGCGGGCCAAAGAATTCAAGGCTGAGAGGGAGCATTGCTATAGGCTGATAGCTAAAATGGAGGGAGAAATACAGCAGTTACAAGACTACCACATCCATGACTCCTAGGTGCTAGAAGCCCGGAACCAGCAAATAGGTCGACTACTTCAGGAAAAGGGCAGGATTAGAGAAAGGAATAGGTCCATTGCTGACTATATTGCCATGAAATGCCAAGCATGAGAGAGAATGACTCGTACTACCTTCTTGGCTACAGTGATGATTTTTGTTCGTGAAGTTATGAGTGATCTGGAGCAACTGCAAAGGGGTCTTGCACATAGGCCCGCGGCGAGGCCGATTGATGCACCGCGAGCCCCAGGGGTTGAAGCTTTAATGTATTCTTGACCTTGTTTTTAGCCATTGAGTCTGTATTTTGATTATTTTGAGTCTGTTTTGTAGTTTCTTCTTTCCAAGAAAACAAATAGTTTAGCATCTTTGTAATAGAAGTTTTATTAATGAAAATTGAAAATTACCAAAAATTATTTCCTTATTTTACATTTATTTTCAAGAACTACGCTTGGTCTGATTTATGCGAGGTCATGATACGTAGGCAATCTTCATAAGATTCGACCGTAACCCTAAGAGAAAAGAAAAAAAGGGAGGGAAGAAAATAAAAGAAAAAACAAGAGAGGAAAAGAAATGAAAAAAAGAGAGAGAAAATAAGAAAACCGAGAGAAAGAAACCATGGCAAAAAGCAAAGGTAAGAATGAAAGAAAAGAAAAAAGGGAGAGAAAAGAAAAATGAGAAAAATGAGAGAAAACCTGAAAAAGAAAGGAAAAGCAAGGAAAGAGAGTGGAAATAAAAAGAGAATGACCAAGAATAAAGAAAAGCCGGGATGACGCATATAACCGTTGCAAAATATGTAGACACCCATTTAACTGTATAGGTGCATCACACCCCAACGTGTGGTTACCTATGGCGTGAACAGGCATCAAGGGTAAAGCCTCCAATGGACGAGGTGGAAATGGTCACGGTGTTTCTTCAGGCTCAGGAAGCTGATTATTTCCAGAATATGATGTCAGCTATGGGCAAACCATTCGCAGAGGCTATTAAAATTGGTGAAATGGTGGAGAACGGGTTGAAAACAGGTAGAATTCTGAGCCAATCAGCTATTAGAGCAACCTCCCAAGCCATTCAAGGCGGGTCTGGAGGAATGGCCAAGGGTAAGAAGAAATAAGAAACATCCATGGTGGCATCGGGTGCAAGAAGACACCGTGCTCCTAGACCCATGTTCTCAGAAAGAACCCCTCAACATTACTACCCTCACCAAGACATGGCCTATGCTCCTCAACCGTATGCGGTCATGAATGCTCAACCTTTTGCCCGGCCGCAGCAACATGCCAATGGAAATCAAGCCTCATTCCCAAGAAATCAGCCTCCTCACCAAAACCACTACAATCCTCGTCCTCCACAAAATAACTTTCCTCCTCGTGAGCCACCCAGGAAGCAAACTTTTACTCCAATTGGTTAATCTTACTCCAATCTATTTCTGAAGCTTGTCCAAATGGGTCTACTGCAGCCGGTCTCTCAAACAAGGCAAAACCCAGCATCGCCTGCTTATAGAGTCGGTGTCAGATGCGCCTATCATTCGAGAGAAGAAGGGCACGCTACAAATGATTGTTGGACATTGAAAAGAGAGGTGGAGAACTTGATAGAGCATGGAAAGATAGTGCTAAAGGATGAGGATGTCCCTAACGTGACCAATACCCACTGCCAGCCCACACCAATGGGCCAGTGATTGGATTGATTTGTGAAGATAAAGAATTTGATCCGGCACTAAAGGCCATAATTGTTATTGCTGATGCAGAGAGAAAGCCAAAAATTTCCTCGAAGCAAGATAAAGGGGAAAAGAAGATCAAAGTCACCAAGTCAGAACAAGAAAAGAAAGTTGAAACAGGAACAGAGGCAGTGCCTCCCAAAGATGGAATTCTCTATGTCCCACAAGGCCGTAAAGAAAAGCAGTTGATGAGCCCTCCAAAGAGATTTGAACTGAAGAAGGGAACCTAGATGTACGTACCCAAGGGAGCCTATGTGGTGCGGGGGACAATTAAACCATTGAGGCTGAATGAGCCCGTGGTTATTGGACGTGCACCACAGAAGCCTATGACAAATTCTGCTGCAGTGCCATGGAATTAACATCAAACGGTGTTTACGTATAAAGGCAAAGAAATCTTGGGGGAGCTTCAAGAAAATCACCCTGTTGGGAAATACTCCAACATAGAATAAGTGAACAACGCCGCTAGAGGAATTTCCCATCTAAGAAACCGGAAAGTGCCGAGGAAGCGGAAGCTTTCTTTCAAAAAATGAAGATGGCCGACTACGAGGTGGTTGATCAATTGCGAAAGTATCCCAAAAAAGTATCCTTATAGTCATTGTTGATGAAATCCTCTGGGCACTATAAGGTTTTAATAAAGACCCTGAATGAATCATACGTGCCTGCTGAAACTTCGGTGGAACAGCCAGAAAGAATGGCGGAAAGATTTTTCGCGGTCAATCAGATTTCATTCGGCAAAAATGACTTGCCTCCAGAAGGAGTTGCTCACAACAAAGCCTTGCACTTAACTGTCAAATGTGAGGAATATTATGTGAAGCGGGTCATGGTAGACGGAGGTTCTGGGGTAGGCATTTGCCCACTCTCTACATTGCAGCATATGGAAATCGAAACTGAAAGGATTCGTCCTAACAATATATATGTGTGGGATTTAGATGTAATTGAAAGAGACACAATTGGAGAAATTGACCTGATTTTGACCATTGGCCCGGTGGACTTCGAGGTGACTTTCCAAGTGCTAGACATGGACACGTCCTATAATTCTCTTCTGGGAAGGCCCTGGATCCATGCCGTAGGAGATGTACCCTCTACCCTCCGTCAAATGGTGAAATTTGACTATGAGGATCAGGAAATCGTGGTACATGGAGAGGATGAACAATCAATCTATCGGGACCCATCTGTCCCATGTCTGGAAGCGAGGGAAGGCAATGAGCATATAGTTTACCAAGCTTTCGAAGTTGTGGTGGCGGATCAGCATGAAGAAGGAAACCCTTGCCCTCAACCCTTCCTATCTAATGACTCGATTATGGTGGCCAAGGAAATGATCAGACATGGTTTCAAGCCAGGAAAGGGACTTGGAAAAGCTTTGCAAGGAATATCTGAGCCAGTGACTCTGCCTACAATTGAAAAGTTCTTCAGGATAGGTTTCCTGCCTACCCCAGACGATATACAGTGGGTGGATGAGAGAAAGAACGAGGGATGGGTCTTGCCACAACCACTGCCACATTTGTATGAAACCTTTGTCAAGACAAAGTACAGCGAAGAGGAAGATGATGAGGTTTTCACGGTTGAAGAAATTGAGTAAATATGTGGGGCAATGAGGAAAATACTCTACGAAACCCACATGGTTTAGTCGGGAGAGGGAACTAGCACCGCTGAGGTGTTACACATGGGACCAAGCACCAAGCTTAAAAATTGGAAGGCTACGCCATTTCCGATCAGGCGGGAGTCCCGGTAGACCTGCCCTGCTACTTTTTCTGCATCCCAAGTTATTTCAGGGTATAGCTCGGATGTTTTCTTTAGTTTATTGTCTTTAAATTTCCAAATGTAAACCCTGTTATCTTCCAAATTCCAAGAAATGAAATCAATATTTCATCGTTCATTTTCCTTTATTCTTTCTAATTTTGCTATTTTTCTCCTTTATTTCTTATTTTCAGTTCTAATAATGTGGCTTTAAATAACATGACATACTTACGAACTTTATGCCCAGATCCAAACACGTTGTCTAATTGTGAAATAATGAACCAAGAACCAGAATATGATGAAAAAGAGGCTTTTAGGGAAATAAATCGAGAATTGGAACAATTTGAGAATAAACCTAAGCCAAACATGAATGATATTGAGCCGGTTAACTTGGGAACTTCTGAAGAAATCCTAGAAACCAAAATAAGCATTCACACGAATGAGAAAACTCGGGATGCAATAATCCAACTCTTGTTTGAGTTTAAAGATATGTTTGCTTAGTCATATGAAGACATGCCAGGGCTGAGTGTTGATCTAGTGGTTCATAAGTTGCCAACTTACACCGATTGCCCTCCGGTGTAGAAAAAGTAGAGAAAGTTTAAAACTGACATCAGTGATAAGATCAAGGAAGAAATCATAAAACAGCTGAAAGCAGGGGTAATTCGAGTGGTCCGACACACTACATGGTTGGCTAATATAGTCCCAGTTCTAAAGAAAGATGGAAAGACCCAGGTATGTGTGGATTATAGAGATTTAAACAAGGCAAGTCCCAAAGACAATTTCCCTTTGCCCAACATCCACATCCTTGTTGATAACTGCGCCAAGCTTGAGATTCAGTCCTTCATGGATTTCGACGCAGGATATCACCAGGTGTTGATGGATGAAGAAGACGTAGAGAAAATAGCCTTCACCACACCCTGGGGTACATACTGTTATCGAGTTATGACATTTGGTCTGAAGAATGCTAAGGCGATTTACATGACGGCCATGACCGCAATTTTCCATGATATGATGCATCAGGAGATAGAGGTATATGTGGACACATAATCATCAAGTCCTGAACTCAGGATGACCATGTCCGAGATCTGAGATAGTTCTTCGAGCGGTTACGTAAGTATGATCTAAAGCTAAACCCAGCTAAATGTGCATTCGGAGTCTCGTCGGGCAAACTTCTTGGCTTCATAGTCAGCAGGAGAGGTATCGAGTTAGACCCAACGAAGATAAAGTCTATCCGGAATTTGCCTCCTCCGAGAACCAAGAAAGATGTGATGAGATTGTTGGGCAGATTAAACTATATCAGCCGATTCATTGCTCAGCTGAATTCCACATATGAGCCCATATTCAAGCCACTGAAGAAAGATGCGACAGTCAAGTGGATAGATGAATGTCAAGAAGCTTTCGATAAGATCAAAGAATATTTGTCAAATCCGCCAGTCTTGGTCCTACCGGAGCTAGGGAGGCCTCTTTTCTTGTACCTGATGGTCTTAGAAAATTCTTTCGGCTGTATCCTCGGGCAACACGATGTAACTGGGAAGAAAGAACAGGCAATCTACTATCTGAGCAAGAAGTTCACCAGTTATGAAGCTAAATATACTCTGTTGGAGAGAACCTGCTGTGCTTTCACTTGGGTCGCTCAGAAGCTGAGAAACTATCTTCAAGCTCACACCACCTACCTCATAACCAAGTTGGATCCTTTGAAATCCATATTCCAAAAACCAATGCCCACAGGGAGATTAGCAAAATGGCAGATTCTGCTCACTGAATTTGACATAGTCTATGTCACTCGCACGACGATGAAAGCCCAGGCGTTGGCAGATCATTTAGCTGAAAACCCAATTGATGATGAATACCAACCGTTGAGCACTTACTTCCCAGATGAAGAGGTAAATTCAATAGAAGCAATCTCTGAAGATACACATGCTTCGAAGATGTTCTTTGATGGGGCAGTAAATGCAAAAGGTGTGGGAGTTGGGGCAATCTTGATCTCACCCACTGGTCAGCACTATCTGGCTACAGCCGGGCTTCGGTTTTTCTGCACAAACAATACTGCTGAGTATGAAGCCTGCATCATTGGTATGAACATGGCGATTGACTAGGACATCAACGAGTTGTTAATTATGGGGGATTCAGATCTGATTATCCGAAAAGCCCAGGGAGAGTGGGAGACCCGAGATGTTAAGCTTATTCCCTATCGGCAACATGTGGAGGATCTTAGCAAGTGGTTCAAGTCGATAGAATTCAGCTACATTCCCCAGTGTCACAATGCGCAAGCTGATGCACTTGCCACACTGGCTTCGATGCTGCCTTACCCAGGCAATGCCCATATTGATCCCTTGGAGATCCAAATTAAGGAAAGACATGGTTATTGTAATACGATTGAGGTAGAACCAAATTCCAAGCCATAGTATCATGACACCAAAAGGTTTCTGAAAATGCAAGAATACCCCGAGCAAGCTACTGGAGATCAAAAGAGAACCATTAGACGGCATGCAAGTGGTTTCTTCTTAAGCGGTGATGTCTTATACAAAAGGACCCCGGATAACAACTTGTTAAGATGTGTTGACACCAAGGAAGCTGGAAGAATTATGCATGAAGTGCACGCAGGAGTGTGCGGACCTCATATGAATGGGTATGTTTTGGCAAAGAAAATCCTTCGAGCAAGGTATTATTGGATAACTATGGAAAAGGAATGCTTCAGCTTTGTCCGGAAGTGCCATCAGTGTCAGGTGCACGGTGACTTGATTCATGCACCTCCAACAGGACTGCATCCCATGTCAGCACCTTGGCCATTCGTTGCCTAGGGCATGGACGTCATTAGGCCGATCTAGCCAAATGCCTCAAATAGACATAGATTCATATTGGTTGCCATTGATTATTTCATGAAGTGGGTTGAAGCCATCACTCTCAAATCAGTCACCAAGAAAGCTGTGGTAGATTTTGTGCACTCTAATCTTATCTGCCGTTTTGGCATTCCTGCAACTATCATCACAGACAATGCTACAAACCTGAATAGTCTTTTGATGGGAGAGGTATGCGAACAATTCAAAATAACGCATAGAAACTCTACTCCCTATTGGCCCAAAGACAATGGTGATGTTTGAAACATACAACAAGAACATCAAAAAGATTTTGCAAAAGATGATTCGGAGCTCCAGACAATGGCATGAAAAGTTGCCTTTTGCATTACTGGGATATCGCACCACAGTGCGCACATCGGTAGGAGCAACCCCATACCTTTTGGTCTATAGAACCGAGGTTGTTATACCCGCAGAGGTAGAAATCCCTTCTCTCCGGATCATCGTTGAAGTAGAAATTGAGGATAGTGAATGGGTCAAGACTCGTCTGGAATAGTTGTCTTTAATTGATGAAAAAGGGATGGCCGCGGTCTGTCACGGGCAGTTGTACCAATAAAGAATAGCCCGCGCTTATAACAAGAAAGTACGACCCATAAATTTTGAAGTGGAACAACTTGTGTTAAGGCGCATTCTTCCACATCATCAGGAAGCAAAAGGAAAATTTGCTCCTAATTGGAAGGGTCCATACATTATCAGAAAGATATTGCCAAGAGGAGCATTCTATCTGGGAGACATCGAAGGAAATAATCCCGAAGCTGCTGTGAATGCAGATGCAGTAAAAAGGTACTATGTCTAGGCTTGCTGCGGTGATAACTTTTTTGCAATTGAGATGACGAAGACTTTCCCTCTCGCTACCCAAACACTATCAACCCTTTTGCAAACCCATTTGAGCCGGTTACTCTTCTTTGATTTCCCTCTTTGGAACCCGGAAGTACTATTGAAAAAATAATAAAAACAAATAATGAAAGAAAATGATGAAAAAAAAAAAACAAAACAAAAACAAATGTTTCCCTAAACTACGTCTGACTTGATTCCGAAAGGATACGTAGGCAGCCACTCTCTGCGGTTCAGTCACACCAAAACAAAAATCCCAATTTTCCCAAAAAGTGAAACTTGGGCAGATGATATAATGGCTCGGCAATGAGCCCACCAAAACGGTTCCAAAGTTGTAATTCCGTCAAAAATTTGTTTTACCCAAAAACCTTGTCCAAGTCCTTCTGATCAATTAGCAAAGGCGTAGGAATTGGAAAACATCATTATTGGAATCTGATGCAGTCCAAATGAGAGAAATAAAATAAGATAGTCTTATCGGTGAAAACCTACGGGCATCATAAGGCAACGGTGAGTAGATAAATGAAAATGAGAGATTCCAAACTCGTAAAGAGCACTATCGGGCGACGGTGAGAAGCGAAATGAGAGAGGTCGATTGGCGAAAACCCGTAAAGCGCACCGTCGGCCGAACAGAAGACAGTTTCCACCACTGAAAGAGTCCTGGCAGGATTCCCTGGTTCTAAAATATAGGTCAATGAATTTATAAGAAGTTTGGAAAGTTTGTGCGGGTCGGGCATCCATTCCAACAAGCATGTCATGTCTATTTAAAGTTTGCATGCATCCCAAATAAGTCCGTCTTTTCTCCCCGAAAGGGACACTTCTCTTTAAATTCATCTTCTTGCCTTTTGTTTACTTTTTCCTTGAATCACTTTTGGGCTAACATTGTTTCCAAAATTAGTACAAAGAAAAGGTGGAAGGACTGGCTTTACGGAGCCTTGTCTAACAAAAGCTAAAAGAAAGGTACCCAGCCTCAGCGGGTGTGTCAAGCCAATCCCGACTGACCATGATTGTTGATGCTTTCAAAGCAAAGATATTGAAAAGGAAAGAAAGTCAAAGACAAAGGTCAAACGAGCAGAATAAGGTGAAAAGTCCAGAGCCCCACGCGGGCGAGTTGTCATGAAATCTTGAAAGTTGAGCCCTTCGGTTTGAAAGAGATTAACCTTCAAAACCAACCAGCAGCAGAGGTTCTCGATAGAATCTAGGATGAGATCAAGCAATCAAGGCGACAAAACCAACAATCGTTTCAAACTAACAATTGTTTTTTGTTTGAGAATTGAAACATGTGCAATCCAAGCTACCGCACAAAAGCAGGTACAGCCAAAAGAAAAGAAATGCGCAAATACTGAAATAACTTTGTATCAAATAATCAATGCAAAAGGGAAGTTTCCTCCAAGTTCTTTCCTACATCTTATCAAAAATGAAGAAGAGAGAAAAAGAGATAACAAAAGAAGAAAATCCCAAAAGAGTATAGTTTAGAGTTCCCAATATTGACATGTTACTTTGTTAGCCAACATTAGGGCTCCAACCCCTGAGTTGAGCTTTTTACCCTTTAGCCAGCATTAGGGATCCAATCCCTGAGTTGAGCTTTTTACCTTTCAGCAAATATTAGGGCTCCAATCCCTGAGTTGTTCCTTTTAGACATAGGGTCTTCATTCCCTAGTCGCCTTTTGCCAACATTATGGCTCCAATCCCTGAGTTGAGCTTTTTACCCTTTTTCCAACATTAGAGCTCCAATCCCTGAGTGTGCCTTTTAGACATAGAGCCTCCATTCCCTAGTCACCTTTTGCCAATATTAGGGATCCATTCCCTAGTCGCCTTTTAGCCAATATTAGGGCTTCAATCCCTGAGTTAAGCTTTTTACCTTTTAGCCAACATTAGGGCTCCAATCTCTGAGTTGTGCCTTTTAGACATAGGCCTTCATTCCCTAGTCGCCTTTTGCCAACATTAGGGCTCCAGTCCCTGAGTTGAGCTTTTTACCTTTTAGCCAACATTAGGTCTCAAATCCCTGAGTTGCGTCTTTTAGACATAGGGCCTCCATTCCCTAGTCGCCTTTTGCCAACATTAAGGCTCCATTCCCTGAGTTGAGCTTTTTACATTTTGCCAACATTAGGGCTCCAATCCCTGAGTTGTGCCTTTTAGATATAGGGCCTCCATCCCCTAGTCGCCTTTTGCCAACATTAAGGCTCCAATCCCTGAGTTGAGCTTTTTACCTTTTGCCAATATTAGGGCTCCAATCCCTTAGTTGCGCCTTTTAGACATAGGGCCTCCATTCCCTGGTCGCCTTTAGCCAACATTAGGGCTCCAATCCCTGAGTTGAGTTTTTATCCTTTAGCCAACATTAGGATTCCAATCCCTGAGTTGCACCTTTTAGACACAGGGCCTCCATTCCCTAATCGCCTTTTGCCAACATTAGGGCTCCAATCCCTGAGTTGAGTTTTTTATTCTTTAGCCAATATTAGGGCTCCAATCCCTGAGTTGAGCTTTTTACCCTTTAGCCAACATTGGGGCTCCAATCCCTGAGTTGAGTTTTTACTGCCAACATTAGGGCTCCAATCCTTGAGTTGCGCCTTTTAGACATAGGGCCTCCATTCCCTAGTCATTTTGTACCAACATTAGGGCTCCAATCCCCGAGTTGATATTTTAGAAATAGGGCTCCAATCCCCAATTTTTTCTATCATAGACAAATGCAATTCTTGAAAATGAAAAAAAAGAAAAAGAAAATGTGTTTAGACTTTGTCACAAATAAGTCATGAAATTTTCCTAGTAAAAACTGGGGCAGAAAAATTTCGTTCGTTTATTCGTTTTGTTGTCTGGGTAGGTTTGACCTCGAGGCACAGGGTTTGAGACGACCAAAAGAATGAGTCTCAATCCAGAATAAAGAAAATAAGAAAAGAACAAAAAGAAGTGAATTCAAAATGCTGAAGCAAATAAAGATACGGACTACTCAAGATTTGATTGAAGTCACAAGCTCTGCATGACCCGCTTTGATCCAAGTGATGAAGAAAGAACCAGCACCTGCAGCTTGCGAGCATCAAGATTCAGATTGGAGTTTACAGCAAAATCAGCTAAGACTCAAGATCAAGCTTCAAGAGTTTTATAGATAGGAATCTTGTAACTCATAGTTGATAGGCATAGCTAGCTTAGCTTTGATTTTCCTTTTGGTGTAATAAGGAGGTCATTAAGCTGTAGCAGTAGCAGCAGCAACAGCAATGAAATCACAGCTCTTGGTAGTCCCAGCTACCAAAACTTCCAGAACTACACTGACATGATTTCTTTATAGCCAAGGATATGTAGGCAACCTCTGAAGCAATGTTCGATCAGAAGTTTTTCAAAAATGCTTCTCATGGAGTGCCAAGCAGGCAAAAATCTCTCATAATTGCTCATTTATCTTTGCCTGAAAACCCTTCGTATCTCCGAGCAAAGAGGGGCAACTGTTGAGGACGTGATTTTTGCCTCGCTTGAATTATTCCTATAGACTTCTTAAAATTAAGAATTTTCTTTTATTATTTGATTTTTAGGATTTAATTACGTAATTGTTGTGTGTATTTTTATTTGTGTGAGCATGTTTTAAATAATTCATAAAAAATACAAAAATATTGCATTTGCATTTGGGATTGAAATTTACTTATTTTTTAGAGTAATTAGTAATTAGATTTTTACAAAAATACAAAAATCATAAAATAAATTTGACTTTAGCTTTGAATTTTGTTAGTTTCTTTTAATTTGTTTCAATTAATTTGTAGAAATCATCATGTAGGATTAATTAGTTTAATTATGACTTTAAGATTTTAATCCAGGTTTTTTTTTAAAAAAAAGGGGAAAAGGAAAATATATAAGGGAAAAGAGGAGGGAATTAAATGAAAAATAAAAGAAATAAAGAAAGAAAAGAGAAATTCTGGACTGTTAAGCTTTATACATGTTGGACCAGCGTTAAGATAAATCACCAGCCCAATCTGAACCCGTCCAACGCAGCCCATACCAAGCCCCAAAGCCACCCGGTCCAGCCCCTAATAACCTAAACGACATCGTTTCGTGGGGTTAAATCAGGACCGTCGAGGTTTCTTGATTGGACGGTCCTGAAGCTTGGTTCCCTTAATATATATATATGTCTAAACGACCCCTACCCCTTCAGGACCCCCTACCCTCCCATCTCTCCTATCTCACACCCCAAACCCTAACGCCACCGCCTACCACCGCAAGCCGCCGGCCGGAAATCGCCTCCGCCAGCGGCGATTGTCCAAATACCTTCAAAATTTCACCACTGCTTCTCCTTCACCTCTCCTTTCCAAATCCAAGCCTTGTTTCCCTCAAATCCCACCCAAATAGCTTGAATAATCGAAACCCTAGCCGCCACCTCCGCCGTGTTCGGCGGCGCCACCACCAAACCCCACCAAAATCACATCCCTGAACCATCTCATCTCCCTCATACCAAATCCCCATTTGGTTTTCTCTGAATCCCCCTCCAGCATCTCAAATTTCAAATCAAAGAACGAGCCTAGGAGTTTAAAAAGGGATTCGCGCAAGCAAGCCCTGCTCTGAGTTCGTGGGTCCTTTTTCTGTTGGTTCTGGATACAAAATAATGACATCCATTTGTTCTTCACCAAGAACAAATGTTTGGCATTATTTTGGAGCCAAATCAGAGTTTCAGTGTCAAGATTCAAGCCTAGCCGGTGAGTCCTTGTGTCTTCCTTTCCTTTTTTCTTTCATTAGGGTTTGGCCAGGGTTCCAAATTGAACCCAGGATTTCTTTTAGTGCATTCTCCCTTTGAATTTGTTCCCTGTTTGTTCTAGGTTCATTTAGCTTTGTTAACACATATCTTTGATTTTATTTCTTGTTGATTAGTTTAGTTTGATTAATATTTCTGCCTGTTCCTCGAATTTTTTTTGTTTACCAACTTCTTAGATTTTTTTTAAGTTTTTGATTTCCTTTTCTCCTCTGTTCATATGGATTCTGTGTTAATTTTGTTTGTTTTTTAGTTTTTGGTTTGACTGTTAATAGATAGTTAATTCTGATTTTTGTTAATTAATTCAAAACTTTAAATATGTTTAGTTCAATTTTTTTTTTGGGGGGGGG
>MU665780.1:67124-95379 GCA_026770625.1 Nicotiana glauca
CTTTGAATTTGTTCCTTGTTTATTCTAGGTTCATTTAGCTTTGTTAACACATGTCTTTAATTTTATTTCTTGTTGATTAGTTTAGTTTGATTAATATTTCTGCATGTTCCTCAATTTTTTTTGTTTACCAGCATCTTAGATTTTTTTTAAGTTTTTAATTTCCTTTTCTCCTCTATTCATATGGATTATGTGTTAATTTTGTTTGTTTTTTAGTTTTTGGTTTGATTGTTAATAGATAGTTAATTCTGATTTTTGTTAATTAATTCTAAGCTTTAAATAGGTTTAGTTTAATTTTTTGGGGGGAGGGGGGTCTAGTTATAATTAGACTTCGTTTGGTACTGCTGAACATTTCCAATCCTTGGTAATTAACTATGATCATTTTTTGACCAAGTTAGAAGGGTTGGGGTTAGTTTAACCTAGGTTAGTAATTCAGGGTTAAAATCAGGGGTAATATAGGTATTTCAAATAAGAGAATCTTGCAGTAACTGAAATAGAACCCCCTAGAACCTTCTAGATTGGGGTTCTAATTTGAAATTCAGAAAATTGGATGGTATATCTTGGGTAACAAGTCAGTCCTTAAGGACTTTAAGCTAAAAAACTGAAAATAAAGAGGGGGCAAGGGTGTAAAGAAAAATTTAAAAATTTCCCTAATCTTTGTCTATAAAAGGGCAGTACCCCTGCCTTGCAGAATAAGTTTAGAGGTTGGAGAGATCTGAAATATGAAATTCAAAAGTTTAGAATTCTAAACATTGAAAAAACCCTTAAGAACTTTAAGCGGCTAAAACTCCAGAAAATCAGTATTCCACTGAATTTTCTTAGGGTGATCTTGAAGTTCCAAGTTCTAAATTAAATATCCAGCTTATCTAAGGTCGAGAATGGCTTAAATTTTCCTATATTTCAGTAGCTGAGGTTTTTTTTAGAGGCTCCTGAGGGTACTTTGAGTTTTCACTTGGTTATTCAAGCTGGGTTATATGCTTGCTGATGTGTTATTTGTCTAAAACTGATTCCTGGATTCCTTGGCACTATTTTCCGGACTAGAAATTGATCTCAAACTGTTGTTAACTTCTATTTGTTGTTGCTGCCTAGCTGACCTCCATTTCACCTCATATTTCTCCTAATTTACAGGTATTTTTTCTAGCCTCAAATGATGTATGAAAAACTGAACCAGCAAATGTATGACTGAGTTGTTGAAGGAATGATACTTTGCTCCTATGATTTCCATGTTAATCATTTGCAAATATGCCTAAGTGATAGACTTCTGTTTCTCTAGAATGTGAGAGTAAAGTGATATAGACCTTCCGTCTCAACATATTGTAATAATTGGACTATTTAAACTGTGAATTGCCTGTATTTTGTTTCATTAATTTAATTCTAGTATAGTTTAATTTCCTCAATGAATAGGTAATTTTGGAACTCATGTTTATGGAATTACTCATCTCATACTCTAAATCAGAGTATCTATGAGACATGAGTGTTGTTGAAGAGCTGTAATTCACTTAATGAATTCACAGTTCGACAAAATCAAAACTGCAGATTTATGTGTTCTATTATCACTAGTAAATATCATATCGAGATTCAAGGGTTATGTAATGTGTAGGTCATTTGAAAACAAAGAGAAATGATTAATATTTTTACAGACTCAAGTATTCATTCATTACTCACGTTCAACAGTGTTTTTTTTTTTAATGTTTTGTCAAATAATTAATACGTGTGCTTTAGCCATAACAGATCTGAATTCAAGATGCCTGCTAAACTGAATTTGTCTGACTTAGTTAGTTTGTGTATCAGAATTTAAATTATAATTTCGGTCTGCTAATTAGCTTCCACGACTCCTGTAATTGCATTACCGCTATTGTATTTGGGATATTGGGCTAGACAAATAATAATAATAAAAAAAAAAATTTACACCCTACAGAAAACCTTAGTACCATATTTATCTTAAATAAATACCATTTTAAAATATTACGTCCTATAAATATCTTTTATCCTTTATAGCAAAATATCTAGTTATAGTTACATCCTACATTTAAGGCACCATATATGCTAAATAATATTTTTCTCTCTCCTTTTTAGTATTTTCTCTCACATAATCACCATATAACGCCTCTAAACACGTTCTCTCTCTTTTACATTGTGAAATATGCAATGTATTCAACTGTATTTTTGTTTGCAACTGTTCAATTTTCCGGTAAGTTTTCAAATGTATTCATATGTATTCAGCTTACTTATTTTTTATGTCATGTGTGTGGTATCTAGTTTTTTAATATGTATTTAGCCTTGTCACTGTATTTAGTCTTCTGTAAGTGTTTGTAGTTGTATTAATATGCATTCAAAATTAATTTGCTATGAAATATGCAATGTATTCAACTGTATTAACTGTATTCAGTGGCGGATTCAACGCCACACAATATGTTCAATTTTCCAGTAAGTTTTACTGGAAAATTTACTGTAAAGCCATGATATGTATAGAGAAACTATACCTTATTTTGTATATAATTTGTATCAATCGAAAAAAAGGAGAAGAGAATTGAAGAATTTGGATGCTCTGTTTTTTGCTTCTTTTCACGAAAAAAGGGAGAAGATTATTCTGCTTTCTTTGAGCAGATTAATGTGTACTCGTATTATTTCTTTGAGTTAAATTAGGAGACTATCATGTGAATTTATTTCCTTCCGTTTTTAACAAGTTTAACTTCCCAGAATTTGTGCAAAAACGTTACTGTATTTTATCTGTATTCAGCTTGAATACAGATAAATACATATACCCCTTAGCTGGAGTTCTCGTTTTTACGCCTATTTTTTTGGTTGTATTAATGAATACAACTGCTTAAATACATGAAATACATTGTATAAAAATATAAAAGGTATCTATAACAAGTAATATAGCAAAGGGTATCTATAAATGGCTAATTAGGGATAAAAGATTGTGCTTTATGAAAAAATCTCTAATAAAAAGGCATAAGGAAGGCCCAATTTACTGATTGTCATCTTGTGAATATACCACTGGTCCTGGTTTCAGCTGGTGCCCATGGCTTCATTTCAATGTTGCACTCAGGCTGAGTTGCGCCTAGTCCATAGCTGGACTTTGGCCTTTTCTCGCTGAGCCCAAATACTGGGCCTATAATTTATTTCACGTCTGATCACAGCTGGGCCTGGGGTACTGTAGGTTTGTTTTGCTTTAAATTTGGGCTGTCAACATACTTGGATGTAGTTAATTAATTGAGACTCCTTTAAACAGTTGGATTTAAGCCATATTTAGATCACAAATAGTGTATGGCATTCCATGTGCTAAGATAAATGTCCTTTTAAAATAAATTTGAGGTGCGCCGCGCTAAATAAAATCATAAATTGCGTGGCCCTCTTTAATTACTTTTATAAAAAATATTTAGAACTCGGGATATGTCATTTGGCAAATTTCCATGGCTTCCTGCAAAGATATCAACACGTTAGTTGCTTTAGGCTCGTCTTTTAATAATATTACCTTCTTAAACTCGGGTGCGCATTTCATGTGACCCAAATCCAAATCCTAAAATGTTGAATAAAATATTTTTCGGATCCGGGTGCATTTCATGTGACGTGATCCAAAAACACGTTTTAAACGACGTTCAATCTTCCTTAAAAATCAATTAAAAGCGGTAAATATTTTTAAATTGCACTATAGGATGAACATGTTTTAAAATCAAATATTAGGGCAATTAATGATAGTTTAAGCGACCATGCTAGAACCACGGGATCCGGGGGTGCCTAACACCTTCCCCCGGGTCAACAGAATTCCTTAGTTAGAATTTCTGATTCGCAGACTTCACTTGGAAAGTCGAAAATTTTCTCGATTTGGGATTCAAGATAAACCGGTGACTTAGGACACCAAAGCCAAACCCATCCCAAGTGGCGACTCTGATCACTAAATAATTTCATTTCGAATAATGTCACTTAAATTAGAAAAACTCCCTTATACACTATCCTTCGGGGTAGGTGTGACAGGATGGAGTAGTAAGTAATAAACTTGACATTTTCTGTTGCACCAAGGTAAGTAGTAATGTAAAATTTGATATTTTTTTGCTCCAATGGAACGCCAAATCTTGCACCATTATAGTGCATGAATAGTGTTGCACCAAATTTAGTGCAATACTATTCATCAACATCAAATTTGATTTATTATTATTTTATTCATCTTTTTATTTTTTTGGACTTTTAAATTTATCATATATTGTGTATATAATTATTTTTTATATTAAGATCTTTATAATTTTAATTTTATATCATATTTTTTATATATTAATTAAAAATAAATATAACCATTATTTAAAAATAAAAAAATATAAATGTAAGATATCTAATGTTACTAAAATTAAAAAGTAAAAATTAAATTTAAAAAAGCAAATTAACAATACATAAAATAAAAATATATTATAATTAAAGTACATCAAAGGAGGATACATTAAAATTGAAATATCATTAAAAACATAAAACATAAAAAAGATAGAATTAGTTTGAAGGAAATAAAAAATAAAATTTTAAATAGAAGATAATAATATAATCTAGAAGAGAGAAGAAATATTCTTTTTTGGTGTAAAAAATAGTGTAATGGTTGGAATAGATTTGGTGTTACACCATTTTGGTGTGAAATTTGATATTAGGTTTGGAGATTGTCTAATGAGACGATGTTATTTAAAATTTTACGTTAGGGAACAACAATTTCCACCATTTAAGAGTTTCATTTTCTGGAATTATACAGGACAATCACTTGTACGAATGAATTACTTGTTTCTATACAGCCTAAATATCCCTCTAACCCTAGTTGTACAACAACAACAACAACAACAACAACAACAATAACGGCCCAGTATGATCCCACAAGTGGGGTATGGGGAAGGTAATATGTACGCAGACCTTACCCCTACCCTGAGGGGCAGAGAGGTTGTTTCCAGGAGACCCTCGGCTCAAGAAAGCGACAAGAAGAGATATATTAGTACTATCAATAGACTCATAATAAAATAACATAAAATAATATACATAACATAAAATAACATAAAATAACACAATAACAACAATATATGAAATTTAGAAAATACGAAAAAGATGAAAGGTATAACAATATCTACCAGATCAAGCCTAGCTGTCTCTTTCCAAAATCCATAGTGTTGTTTATAGGGGTTTTGACATAGTTACCCATAAAAATAAATTATTTATCCTTGTCTATACATTTATTTTTCTACCCATAAACTAATTATATTTCCTACCCATAGTAATGGAGAATTTTCTCTTTATTCTCCAATTCTTTTTTATATCTATGCTTCTTTTCTTTTCTTTTTCTTTTCTCCTTTTCTTTTTTCTTTTTTTCTTCTTATTTTTTTCTTTTTTCCTATTCCCATTTCATTTAACTTTTTTTTATTCTTTTTCTCTTCATAATCTAATTTCATTTACTATTTTTACTATTTTTTATTATTCTTTTTTTATATTATTATTAAAGAAAAATAAAATTGTGTACCAATTAAATATAGCTAATATAACTAAAAAAGTATTAACTAACATTTGATACTAATATAGTATATAGTTAAACCAACAGGGTATACAATTGTACGCAAAGAGTTAAAAAAAAGTTTAATTCAATTATTAAGCTGAAATAATATCAGTTGTCAATAAAAGTTTTAAAAAAAATCTAAAATTATCTAATTGTAAGAGCATACCGTTACATTATATAGCATACTATAATTTTTATTTTTCTTTTGTATTTTTCATTTGCCGCTCACGCTAGGTAAAAGCTTAAAATAAATTAAAAGTGAAAAGGCAAGTGAATTTACGGGTAATAAGTATACTATTATAGTATATTGTATACTATTACAACATGTTGTTACAATATCTTGCATATTATTATAGTATACCATAATAATATATTTGTATACTATAATGGTATACTGTTGTAATATAACTATATACTCCTATAGTATATTAATATACTGTAGCAGTATACTGTTAGGTAACAATGTTCTTCTTCGATTATTACTATAGTTGTGTTCTTCTTCGATTTTCAATTGAAAATTTCGATCTCAATCACCTCAAATCAGCTCCAAGTCTCGACCAAATTGACTCAACATTTATTTACAGTTGTCAATCAATATTTTAATCACGCCAGTCAAAATCTAATCAAACATATACAAACTCGACAAATGCAATTTATGATTTTCAAGTTTCAAGGTCTTTCAATGGTTGATCTAATTTTTGAGAAACTCTCACTTTATACCCATTAATTCCAAACTATTTACCCTTTAATGCCTAGACTCAAACTATTTACTACTCCTACCCATACTCACCAAACTATTTACCCGCTAGTTCTGTCTCACACCACTGGAATTAACTTTGACTTAAGGATGGTATATTCTCCATGTATTGTTGTTTTTAACGTCGGTTCAACTGGCTGAAGTTGTGCAAAAACTTGACTTCCGTTCAAGCTCTAAACCAAGGCAATGCGTGGTATATTGTTGTTGCGATGGCTTGGTTATTATCGAGGTTTCTGATAATATTAGTGAGGAACACCCCATACTTTTGCTATGGAATCCCTCCACGAGAGAATCAATACTACTCCTACCCAAACTCCCTAAATTATTTATCCGCTAGTTCTGTCTCACACCACTGGAATCAATAAAGTGATATTTTCTCTATTTGAATATCCACCATTGTTGGGCTTGAAGCTTAATTTTATATTTGAAGATTTCTTGTTTGATTCAAAGTGGGTGCTGTTAAATATTGCTTATAGTACCTTCTGAAAGTTCATACTGAAATTAGATAGCATTTGGACCTGATTTGAGGTGATTGAGATCGAAATTTTCACTTGGAAATCAAAGAAAAATACAGCTACAATATACCGCTACGGTATACAATATGCTGTAGGAGTATATAGATATACTGCAACAGTATACTATTATAGTTTACAAAACAGTATACCGCTACAGTATGTTAATATACTATAGGAGTATATAGTTATACTGCAACAGTATACTAGCACAGTATACAATATATTGTTATGGTATATTGTAATAATATGCAAGATACTGTAACAATATACTGTAATAGTATACAATATACTATAATAGTATACTTATTACCCGTAAATTCACTTGTCTTTTCCCTTTCAATTTGTTTTAAGCTTTGACCCATCGTGAGGGGCAAATTAAAAATACAAAATATATATATATATATATATATATATATATATATATATATATATATATGGTGTAACGGTATACTCTTACAATTATATCCTTTTAGAATTTTTAAAATTTTTTATTGACAACTGATATTATTTTAGTTTAATAATTGAATTAATTTTTTTTAACTCATTGCGTAAAATTGTATACCCTATTGGTATAGCTATATACTATACTACTACCATATGTTAGTTAATATTTTTTTTTGGTTATATTAGCTACATTTAATTGGTACACAATTTGATTTTTCTTAAGTAATAATATAAAAAAAAAAAGAATAATAAAAAAATAGTGAAAACAGTAAATGAAATTAGATTATGAAGAGAAAAAGAATATAAAAAAAAGAAGTTAATTGAAATTAGAAAAGGAAAAAAGAAAAAAATGAGAAGAAAACAAGAAAAAAGAAAAAAAGAGAAAAAAGAAAAGAAAATAAGCATAGAAATAAAAAAAAAAATTGGAGAATAGAGAAAAAATTCTCCACAAAACAGACTATGGGTAAGAAATGTAATTAGTTTATGGGTAGGAAAATAAATGGGTAGACAAGGGTGAATAGTTTTGTTTTTGTGGGTAAATGTGTCAAAACTCCCTAATTTTTCTTACAATAAATCACTATGAACTTCTCAAAAAATATTAGAAATAATTATTTGTAACACTAAACGTTCAAGTTCTGCTTCGTTGCTGGTACTAATTGTTTCGGTTTTTAAAAAATTGATAATTACTTTTAATATTAATCATTTAATACTCAATTACTAAATTGTTAGAGTTCTAAATTCCTTTTGTTAGTTGCATTTGATTTTTTTTTAAAATGTTTTTACAGGCCGTTTAGCGAAGATGAAGTACGGAACAATGCTCCGCAGGTGGTGACTTGTAATAAGTACCAAAGAGAAGTAGTTGTTTCACAGAATGTTGCTGGGAAGCACATAGATAGGGTTTTTATGTTCGTTAAGGTAATTACTAACACCAAAAATGGTTAGCTTCCACTGTTGATTAAAAAATAATTTTTTTAACCTAATTCATATATTAGGCTCAAATTTATTGTATCTTTTTCGAGCATCTATAATAGTTCAAGTTCCAAAAGAGATGGTTAGTGGGTATTTTGGGTCTCATGGGTAGGAATAGTAAATAGTTTGGGCATGGGCATTAAAGGGTAAATAATTTGGATTTAATGGGTATAAAGTGAGATTTTCTCTTAAATTAATACCTATATGTCTATGATATTAATATTAACTTAAATGCATTTACAAATCCTATTTTTCAACCAAACAAGGCAATTAAGTATATGTCTATCTTAATGCGAATCTTTCACCCGATGCTCAGGATTCAGATCTTGTTCTATTTGATTCTATTTGCAATCAAGAATTTTCTTTTTCAAGTTTAACTCAAAATCCATAAATAGTATTTCACTGTTAGCTACGTAGTAAAATAATTAAAAGCAAAATCAAATAAACAACCCATAACAATAAATTTAAGATCTTCAATCTAAGCTTTAAATAACAAGATCATCTAACACCCATGACCCTAGAATATTTGGGTTTTAGCTACTAATAGTCATACAAATATCAACCACAAAAGTCTTGATCATAATATAAGTAAATACTAGGAGAAAGTTTAGAAGAACTCTTTGAATCCTTGCTCCAAATTGATGTTCCTCCTTCTCCAAGATGAGTCTCCTCCTCTTTCTCTCTCTAAAATCAGATAGATCAATCATTTAGCTAGCTTGTCCTTTTATGGTTTAAGTGAAGTTACCCCCAGACTTCCAATTTTGCCCCTAACAGAACTTTTTCGGAACTGGGACTAGCGCGAACTCGCGCTAGTTTCGTGCTAAACTTCGCGCTAATTTCCTGACATTCTGCCTCCCGGTTCTGGACTAGCGCGAACTCGCGCTAGTTCAGGCCATTTTTTCTTCAATTCGTTGTCTCGTCTTTGCGTGCACACATCTCCAAGGGGTCTTTCTTGATCCAATGTAGCTTCAATCACCACTTTAAGGCATCATCTAGGCTCATCATCCTGCAATATGTAAAATTCACAATTAGAGCTTATTTTTCATCATTTAACCATGTTATAACATTGAAATATAATCAAGCGGGAGCATAAACACTCGCCAAATCACCTAGACTTAGCCTAATATCAATATCATACAACTTAAATATAGTTTTTATACAATATGTCTTTGTATATATTTTATATCTGATTTATATATATTCTGTATCTGATTTGTATATATTTCGTATCTGATTTGCATATATTTTTCTGTGGTGTGTGATTCTTCCTCTCTAAAATTCCAATCAAAACTTACTCTCATAATATAATTTTGATACATATTAATAACTTTATGTAAAAAGATTGTATTGATAACTTATATATAAATTTTTGTCACGACCCCAACCCCGGTCGTGATGGCGCCCAACACAATGCTAGGCAAGCCCGACCAATCCAACACTCTCAATCTCTCATATAGAGTTCATTACCAATTAACAGGATTTAAATGCCAAATTAACATGATTAAAACTCTGTAACAATAGATAACATGCGCGGAAACCAAGAAAATATCACTACAAATCCCACTGATCTGGTGTCACGAGTCAAGAGCTTCTAATATAAGTCTGAATGGCAGCCTATACATAGGATAGTCTAAAATGCAAAAAAATAAAAAGGATAAGGGGAGAAATCGGGTCCTGCGGATGTTATGCAGCTACCTCGATGACTTCGGTGATAATCTAAACTGAAGCAGAAAGCTCAACTATGCCTTCGGGATACCTATATCTGCACACATGGTGCAGGGAGTAATGTGAGTACTCCGACTGAGTGAGTAATAGCAATAAATAATGACTGACGGAAAGAAAACTCGTAAAAACTCTACGCAGTTCTATATTAAAAACAATATGAACATTAAAACAGCAGCTAAATGAAGAAGTCAGGTAAATATCCCTTAAACCAGTACTTTACTCATTTACTCCTCACAATAACGATAGTATGATTATACCGCTGCGATGTGCAGCCCGATCCGTATAGTATACTGCTACGGCGGGCAGCCCGATCCATATATAATTATATTGCTGCGGCATGTAGCCCGATCCAATAATAATAGTCGACTGCGCTAACTGGGGGTGTGTAGACTCCGGAGGGGCTCCAACAGCCCAAGCGCTATACTACTGCGGCGTGCAGTCCGATCCATATAAATATACTGCTGCGGCACGCAGCCCGATCCAATAATATATTGTTGTGGCGTGCAGCCCGTTCCGTATAAATATATACTGTTGCGGCGTGCAGCCCGATCCATAATATATCAAATACCCTCACTATGGGGTCCTTAACCAATCTCAGTCAATATAGACTTGGCCTCTTGGGAATACTAAGATAAGACAGGGTTCCCGACTCACACGTTATTCTCATTTGGATTTATCAATTTCTAAGCCGATTCGTGTTATATTTAACAGTTAAGAACATGACTGAGGGTATGTTTTAACAAGTAAAGTGAGGTCTACCAGTACAAATGCCCCTAAGGGTTCTACAGATCGGCACAAGGCCCCAAACATGGAAACTAGCCTAGATTACAATAATATTAATTAAGTCTCAGTCAAAATACAGTAGAATCATCAATCGGGATGGACCAAGTCCGAATCCCCAGCAATATCGGACCCCACGCCCATCATACAGCATGTGTCTCATCTCATCATAGCACTACGTTGTGCAAATCCGGGGTTTCAAACCCTCAGAACATCATTTATAACCATTACTCACCTCAAGCAGGCCGAAATCCTAGCTCGCTACACCCTTGCCTCGCAAATCAACCTCCTCGAGCGTCGATTTTGATCAAAACCACAAGGAATATATTACGATAGGCTAGGGGAACACAACCCAACCGAAAAGACTCGAAAAATATCAAAAATTACGAAATTGGCAAAACCCGAGCCCCTGGACCACTACTCAAAAAATTAAAAAATTCACATCACCAGATTCCTTGTCTCGCCATGAGTCTATACATATCAAATTTACCAAAATCCGAGCTCAAATGCTCCCTCAAACCCCGAATTTTCATTTAAAAAGTCAAGCCGTAATTCTTCCCTTTTTAATCCAATTTCCATGATTTAAGTGTTGAATCCACAATTAAATAATGTTTCTAGGCCATAACACTCACCTCCAATCAATTCCCAGTCGAAAACCTCTTTAATCCTTGTCAAAAGCTCTCATGGTTAATCAAAAATGGTGGAAATGAGACTTGGTTCGCGGACGAAATATTTAATAAAACCCTTCTGCCCAGGCTTATTTTCCTCTACGCGAACGCGAGAGACCTCTTGCGTTCGCGATGAACAAAATCCACCTCTGCCAAAAATACCCTTCGCGAACGCGGTTGCACCTACGCAAACACGAAGGTCTGGAACCTTAAGCTTACGCAAACGCGGACATCACCACGCGAACACGAAGGGCAGCAGCCCTGGAACCCAACTCCTTATACGCGAACGCATGCACCCTCACGCGAATGCGATGCTTGATCACCTTACCTTACGCGATAGCGAAGCCTCAGATGCGAACGCTAAGACCAAAAATCCTAGACCTTAAATTCCTTCTACGCGTTCGCGACTAACCAATGTGAACGCGAAGACCATTCTTCTGCAACAAAATGGCTGGAAACCTGCAATCTTCAAAGGCCAAAATTGGTCCGATTGACCATCCGAAATCACTCTGAAGCCCTCGGGCCCTCAACCAAAAGTACCAACCCATCTTAAAACAGCATTCAAACTCACTCCAATCATCAAAACATATCCAACAACACTAAAATCATCAATTCTCCCCGGATTCAAGCCTAAGTTTCTCAAAAACTTGCGAAATACGCATTTGATCAAAAACCTGACCAAAACACTTCTGAATGACCTGAAATTTTGCACACACATCCAAAATCATCTAACGAAGCTACTGCAACTCTCGAAATTCCATTCCGACCCTCGGATCAAAATTTCACCTGCCAACCGGAATTCACCAAAATACTAACTTCGCCAATTCAAGCCTAATTCTACAACAGACCTCCAAAATCAATTCCGATCATGCTCTTAAGTCACAAATCATCCCCTGAAGCTAACCAAATCACCGAAAATCACATTCGAGCCCTCTAACTCATAGGTCAACATTCGGTTGACTTTTCAAAAACAAGCCTTCCTAAAAGAGACTAAGTGTCTCATTTCCATCCAAAATCAATCCAAATCAACTCATTCACCCAAGACTCGTATAATAAAACATAAGGAAGCAGAAAATGGGGGAAACGAGGTGGTAACTCACGTGACGATGGGCCGGGTCGTCACATTCTCCCCAACTAAAAAAATGCTCGTCCTCGATCGGGTCAAGAAACATACCTGGAACCTCAAACAGGTGAGGATATCTGCTCCGCATCTCCCGCTCGGTCTCCCAAGTAGCCTCCTCCATGGGCCGACCCCTCCACTGCACCTTTACTGAAGATATATCCTTTGATCTCAACTTTCGAACCTGATGACCCAAAATAGCCACTGGCTCCACATCATAGGTCAAATCACCATCCAACTGAATAGTGCTAAAATCTAATACATGAGATGGGTCCCCAACATACTTCTGGAGCATAAATACATGAAACACCGGGTGCACGCCCGACAAGCTGGGTGGCAAGGCAAGCTCATAAGGCACCTCCCTAATCCTCCTAAGTACCTCAAAAGCCCCAATAAACCGCGGACTCAGCTTCCCTTTCTTTCCAAACTGCATGACACCCTTCATGGGTGAAACCTTCAACAAGACCTTCTCACCCACCATATATGACACATACCGAACCTTTCGGTCCGCATAACTCTTCTGACGCGACTATGCTGTACGAAGCCTCTCCTGAATCAGCTTCACCTTCTCTAAGGCATCCTGAACCATCTTTGTCCCTAATAACCTAGCCTCGCCGGGCTCGAACCATCCAACAGGAGATCTACACTGCCTCCCATACAATGCCTCATACGGAGCCATCTGAATGCTCTTCTGATAACTGTTATTGTAGGAAAACTTGGAAAACGGCAAAAACTCATCCCAAGAACCCCCAAAATCAATAACACAGGCACGCAACATGTCCTCCAATATCTGAATAGTACGCTCGGACTGCCCGTCCGTCTGAGGATGAAATGTTGTGCTTAACTCTACCTGCGTACCCAACTCCCGCTGAAAAGCTCTCCAGAACTGAGAAGTGAACTGAGTACCCCTATATGAGATAATAGACACTGGAACCCCATGCAATCGGATAATCTCCCAGATAATAATCCCTGCCAGCTGCTCCGAAGAATAGGTGATACATACTGGAATGAAGTGTGCGGACTTGGTCAGCCGATCCACAATCACCCAAATCGAATCGAACTTCTTCAAAGTCCGAGGGAGACCACTCACAAAATCCATAGTAATCCTCTCCCACTTCCACTCGAGAATAATCATCCGCTGAAGTACACCGCCCGACCTCTGATGCTCGTACTTTACCTGCTGACAGTTGAGACACCGAGCCACAAACCCTACAATATCCTTCTTCATCCTTCTCCACCAATAGTGCAGCCTCAAATCCTGATACATCTTCGCACCACCCGAATAGATGGAATACCGCGAGCTGTGGGCCTCCTCCAATATCAACTCTCGAAGCCCATCCATATTGGGCACGCAAATCCGGCCCTGCATCCTCAACACGCCATCACCATCAATGGTCACATACCTGGTATCATCACGCTGAACCTTGTCCTCAAGGACAAGCAAATGTGGATCATCATACTGGCGCTCTCTGATGTGATCATACAAGGAAGACCGAGAAACCACACAAGCCAACACCCGACTAGGCTCTGAAATATCTAATATCACCATCTGATTGGCCAAAGCTTGGATGTCAACTGCAAAGGGCCTCTCCCCAACTGGAATATACGCAAAACTCCCCATACTAACCGCCTTGCGACTCAAAGCATCGGCCATTACATTGGTCTTCCTCGGGTGATACAGAATGGTAATATCATAATCCTTATGTAACTCTAGCCACCTCCGCTGCCTCAAATTAAGATCCTTTTGCTTGAATAGATGCTGAAGACTGCGATGATCGGTGAATACCTCGCAAGATACACCATACAAGTAGTGCCTCCAAATCTTCAAAGCATGAACTATATTAGCCAACTCCAAACCATGTATAGGGTAGTTCTTCTTGTAGGGCTTCAACTGACGAGAAGCATATGCAATAACTCTACCCTCCTACATCAACACATATCCGATCCCAACTCTCGAAGCATCATAATATACAGTGTAAGAACCTGAAGCTGATGGCAAAACCATGAAGCATCACAATATACAGTGTAAGAACCTGAAGCTGATGGCAAAACCAACACTGGAGCCGTGGTGAAAGCTGTCTTGAGCTTTTGAAAGCTCTTCTCGCACTCGTCCGACCATACAAATAAAGCACCCTTCTGAGTCAACTTAGTCAAGGGCGACGCAATAGAGAAAAATCCCTGAACAAACCGACGATAATAACCTGCCAACCCAAGGAAACTATGAATCTCTGTGGCTGAGGTCGGTCTAGGCCAACTCTGCACCGCCTCTACCTTCTTCGGGTCGACCTGCATACCCTCGCTGGACACCACGTGCCCCAAGAAAGCTACTGAGCTGAGCCAGAACTCGCACTTGGAGAACTTTGCATAAAGCTTCTCCTCCCTCAATCTCTGTAAATACAAACTGCAAATGATGTGCGTGCTCCTCCTGGCAACGCGAGTACACCAGAATATCATCAATAAAAACAATCACGAATGAATCTAGATACGGCCGAAATACATTGTTCATCAAATGCATGAACGTTGCTGGCGCATTAGTCAGCCCAAAGGACATAACAAGAAACTCATAGTGCTCATATTTAGTCCTAAAAGCAGTCTTCATAATATCCGAATCCCTGATCTTCAGCTGGTGATAGCCCGAACGGAGGTCAATCTTGGAGAACACCCTCGCCCCCTGAAGCTGGTCAAATAAATCATCGACACGAGGCAGTGGATACTTGTTCTTCACTATCACTTTGTTCAATTGCCTGTAGTCAATGCACATTCTCATGGTGCCATCCTTTTTTTCACAAATAGAACCGGTGCACCTCACGGTGACATACTAGGCCGAATGAACCCTTTATCTAGGAGATCCTAAAGCTAATTCTTCAATTCTTTCAACTCCGCTGGTGCCATACGATACAGAGGAATATAAATGGGCTGAGTACCCGGCACCAGGTCAATACCAAAATCAATGTCCCTATCCGGTGGCATGCCCGACAGGTCTGCAGAAAAAACATCGGGAAACTCCCTCACAACTGGGACTGAATCAATGCTAGGAGCCGCGACTCCAACATCCCTCACAAAATCCAAATATTATAGACAACCTTTCCCAACCATACGCTGGGCCTTTAGGAAAGAAATCGCCATGCTAGGAACATAGTCAGTCACGCCATGCCACTTGATCCTCGGAATACCCGGTATAGCCAGTGTGATTGTCTTATCATAACAGCCCAGAATAGCATGACACGGAGATAACCAGTCCATGCCCAAAATAACATGAAAATCCACCATGATCAATACCAATAGATCAACTCGGGTCTCCAGACCCACAATAGTCACCAAAACACGACCAATATACATGGTCTACAACAATAGTATCACCCACCGGGGTAGATACATGAACAGGTAAAGCAAGTCACCCTCGGGTCATACCCAAATGATGAGCAAAATATGAAGACACATAGGAATAGGTGGAACCGAGATCAAATAAGACTGAGGCATCCCTGTGGTAGACTGAAATAATAACTGTGACAACAACATCCGAAGAAATAGCATATGTCCTGCCCTGAAGAGCATAAAAGCGAGCCTGACCACCGCCCGATCGGCCTCCCCCTCTGGGGTGACCCCTGGCTGCCTGACCCTCACCCCTAGCTGGCAGGGCGGGTGCTGAAGAAACTGGGCCAGAAGATGAGGGCTGACCCCTCTGCTAATATGAGCTAGCAGCACGGCGAGGACACTCCCTGCTCATATGCCCGAACTCTTCACACTCATAGCAACTCCCACGTGCTGGGAACTGGGACTGAAGGGAACCCCTCGCGCCAGAGTGACTAACTGATGCACTCGGCCTGGAAGAACCCTGAGCAGACGGAGCACGAGATGAACTCTATGTTGGAAGAGCTGTCACGACCCGGATTTCCTACTCTCGGGAGTCGTGATGGCGCCTTCTAATAGGAGCTAGGCAAGCCAATTAACAACTACATCTTTCAGCGAACTTGACAATATTAGGAACAATAAAGCATTTAATAAATAAGCGAAAATCTCAAATATAATTAACTGAAAGAAATGCGGAAGTTTAACAAAATCCTCTACCCAAGACTGGTGTCACAATACTCACGAAAGTCTAGAGAACACTAAATACAAAGTTTAATTGAAACATAAGACTGTCTGCTTCGGTACAAATGATAACAAACTGAATAAAATAGAAAGGGACTCCGGGCTTGCGGACGTCAGCAAGGCTACCTCGAATGTCCCTGGAATGAAAGCTCGCTCCCAGAATGCTACTGCTACTCAAATGCTGCTCCAACACTTGGATCTGTGCAAAAAGATGCACATAGTATAGCATCAGCACAACCGACCCCATGTGCTGGTAAGTGCCTGGCCTAACCCTGGCGAAGTAGTGATGAGGCTAGACCAGACTACCAGATAAACCTATGCAAATATATATATACAAGTACAACAAAATAACCGCGGAAAATAAGCAATTAAAACTGGGAGGGGAACATGTTTATGGGGTAGCAGATAAAACACAATATCAGGAATAACAAAAGAAACTACATCTGATTTCTTTTAACACAGAATAAGGGAAAAGAAACCAATTTCACTTGTTTCAATTTCCTCTCGCTGCAGGCGTGCAACTCGATTCCATTTCTCATAATATCACATGGTAGTCATACCACTCGATCCCATTTCATAGTATCACGTGGTAGGCATACCACTCCATACCATTTCATAATAGCACGTGGTAGGCATACCACTCGATTCCATTTCATAATATTACGTGGTAGGCGTACCACTCGATCCTATTTCATAATATCACGTGGTAGGCGTACCACTAGATCCCATTTTATAAAATCACAAGGTAGGCGTACCACTCGATCCCATTTCATAATATCATGTGATAGGCGTACCACTCGATCCCATTTCATAATATCAAGTGGTAGGCATACCACTCGCTCTCATTTCATAATATCTCGTGGTCGGCATGCCACACGATCCCATTTCTTTCAACACAATACATAAAATAATCCCGGCAAGGGAGAAAGATGTTATAATATACTATCCGGCAAGGGAACAAGATAATATAATAAACCATCACGGAAAAGGAGATCCAGCTATAACCAAACTTATTCAATGTTTAATTAACACAATTAAATCAATACTCACTCTCAACAATTACTGTCCCAGTGTTAAAGATTTCCAACCAAGTCCTCAAAAACAACAATCAAGAATACGATAATTTAGCAATTCAAGACTCACGGTCATACTCGACACCAGTGTATAGATACTCGTCACCATGCCTATACACCGTACTCGACAAATAGCAATTAGAAAATAAGACTCTACTTCTATTCTCTCAATCCAAAGTTAGACCAAACACTTACCTCAACTTTCACGGTTAAATCAATCCACAATGACCGCTTTCCCTTTTGAATTCGGCTCCAACTCAATCAAATCTATGAAATAATGACTTTATAGTATCAGTAATAGCTAAACAAATCGAGCCCAATGCCTAAATATAGATTCCCAACCTTTCTTCGAAAAATTCCAAAATCGACCCCGGGCCTGCTTGGTCAAAACACGAGGTTCAGACCAATTTCATATCACTCATTCAGCCACGAGGCCGAATATACAATTTGTTTTTAAATTCGATCCCAAAACGAGGTCTAAATCGAAGGATATAGAAAAGCCCTAACTCTAACCATTTCCCCCAATTTTAACCCTAGATTACATGTTTTTGGCCTAGGATTTCAATGGATGATGATAGAAAATGAAGAAAACGAGTTAGATAATACTTACCCAAGAATATTTGGTGAAGAATCGCTCTACAAGTTGCCTAGGGGCTGTGAAGAAGACGAGCTCATGTGAAATTTGGAATAATCCCGTCACTGTTATGTTTTTATGCTTTTAAAATAACTGGGCAAAAATGCCCTATGCGATCGCAGAAGAAGGGATGTGATCTCATAGGGTCAGGTTGGATGAGCTCTGCGATCGCAGAAGACATATTGCGATTGCATAGAATAAAATAAAGAGGCGGTTGAGCTTTGTCCAATGCAATCGCGGAGGCTAATGAGATCGCATAGAAGGATTTATGAGCCTTAACAATTTGCTCTATGCGATCACAGCCTATCCTATGCGATCGCATCGAAGGAAAAACTGGGCAACTGACAACAGCAATTTTGTTGCATTTCCTAAGTTCAAAACACCCCGAACCACCTCCGAAACGCTCCCGAGCCCTCGGGGCTTCTAACCAAACACACACACTAACTCAACAACATCGTACGAACTTAACCATGCGATTATATCGCCAAAATAACATCATAAACGAGGAATAAAACCTCAAAATCATCACTTTTTCATCAGACTTCATAAACTTTCAAACTTAGAGTTTTAGGTCCGAAACACATCAAATGACGTCCGATTTCAACCAAATTTCACAGAAAGCGCTTAAACCACATATAAGACTTATACCGTGTGCCGGAACCAAAATACGGGCCCGATACCAACACTTTCTAATCCATATTTTCAAATTTCCAAATAAATTTTAGAAAAACAATTTCTTTTAAAAATTCATTTCTCGGGCTCGGGATATCGGATTTCGATTCCGGGCATACGCTCGAGTCTCATATTTTTCTACGGACCCTCCGGGACCGTCCAATCACGGGTCCGGGTGCGTTTACCCAAAATGTTGACCAAGGTCAACTTTAATCATTTTAAAGCCACATTTTGAAAATTTTCACATAATTGAACATATAAGCTTTCCGGCTACGGGCTTGGACTGCACACACAAATCGAGGCAAATAAAAATGAGATTTTCAAGGCCTCGAAAGTAATGAATGAAAGAGAAAACAAGTGATGACCCTTTGGGTCATCACATTCTCCACCTCTAAAACAACCGTTCGTCCTCGAACGGACAAAAGAAAGAAGTACCTGAGTCGGGAAATGGATGAGGATAACGGCTTCACATATCAGACTCGGACTCCCAGGTCGATGCCTCAGGAGGCTGACCTCTCCACTGGACACACACTGAAGGAAAACTCTTCAACCTCAATTGTCGAACCTGCCAGCCTAGAATAGCTACTGGCTCCTCCTCAGAAGACAGATCCTTGTCCAACTGGACAATGTTGAAATCTAACACGTGGGCTAGATCGCCGTGATACCTCTGAAGCATGGACACATAAAACACTAGATGCATGGATGACAAGCTAGGCGGCAAGGCAAGTCTATAAACTACCTCTCCTACACGATCGAGAATCTCAAATGGACCAATGAACCTAGGGCTAAGCTTGCCCTTCTTCCCAAATCTCATCACGCCCTTTATAGGTGACACACGGAGCAAGACCCGCTCACCAACCATGAAAGCTACATCTCGAACCTTACGATCTGCATAACTCTTTTGCCACGACTGAGCCGAACGAAGCCTGTCCTGAATGATCTTGACCTTATCCAAGGCTTCCTGAACTAAATCTGTACCCAATAACCAAGCCTTTCCTGGCTCAAACCATCCCACTAGAGACCGACATCGCCTACCATACAACGCCTCATATGGAGCCATCTAAATGCTGGACTGGTAGCTGTTGTTGTAGGCGAACTCTGCTAAAGGCAAAAACTGGTCCCACAAACCTCTAAAGTCGATAACACAAGCCCAGAGCATATCCTCCAAAATCTGAATAGTCCTCTCAAATTGACCGTCCGTCTGAGGATGAAACGCTGTGCTCAACTCAACCCGCATGCCCAACTCTTGCTGAACTACACCCCATAAATGCGAGGTAAACTGCGTACCCTGAACCGAAATGATAGATACCGGCACACCATGAAGGCGGAAATTCTCCCAGATATAAATCTTAGCTAACCTCTCGGATGAATAAGAGATTGCCATAGGAATGAAATGTGTTGACTTGATCAGCCTGTCAACAATAACCCATATCGTGTCGAACTTCTTCTGAGTCAATGGAAGTCCGGTAACGAAATGAATGGTAATCCTCTCCCACTTCCACTCGGGAAGCTCAATCCTCTGAAATAAACCACCAGGCCTCTGATGCTCATACTTAACATGCTGAAAGTTCAAACATCGAGCCACATATGCAACAATATCCTTCTTCATCCTACACCACCAATAATGCTGCCGCAAGTCCTGATACATCTTCGCGGCGCCCAGGTGAATAGAATACCGAGAACTATGGGCCTCCGCTAAGATCAACTCTCGAATCCTATCGACATTGGGAACAAAAAATTGCCTCTGCAATCTCAAAACACCATCGCTATCCAAGGTCACCTTCGTGGCACCTCCATGCTGCACCGTGTCTCTCAGGACACACAAATGGGGATCATCAAACTGCCGATCACAGATACGCACCAATAATGAAGATAGAGTGACCGTACATGCTAACACTTTGCTAGGCTCAGAAGTGTCCAACCTCACAAATCGATTGGTCAAGGCCTGAATGTCCAAAGCAAGCGGTCTATGGATGCCCGAAATATAAGCAAGACTACCCATGCTGGCGGACTTCCTACTCAATGCATCGGCCACCACATTTGTTCTCCCCGGGTGATACAAAATGGTTACATCATAATCTTTCAATAACTCCAACCACCTCCTCTGCCTCAACTTCAACTCCTTCTACTTGAACAAGTACTGAAGACTCTTGTGATCAGTGTACACCTCACACGTCATACCATATAGGTAATGCCTCCAAATCTTCAACGCATGAACAATGGCTGCCAACTCTAGATCATGAACTGGATAATTCTTCTCATGGATCTTCAATTGCCTCGAAGCATAGGCAATGACTTTGCCATCCTGTATCAATACTGTACCAAGCCCAATACGGGAAGCATAACAATAGACTGTATAAGGCCCTGAACCTGTGGGAAAAAGCAATACCGGTGCCGTAGTGAAAGCTGTCTTGAGCTTCTTAATGCTCACCTTACACTCATCTGACCATCTGAACTGGTCACCCTTCTGGGTCAATCTGGTCATCGGGGCTGCAATAGATGAAAATCCCTCCATGAACCGATGATAATAGCCTGCTAACCCCAAGAAACTCCGAATCTCAGTAGCAGATGCTGGTCGAGGCTAGTTCTTGACTGGCTCAATCTTCTTCGGGTCCACCTGAATACCCTTTGTTGATATGACGTGACCCAGAAATACAAACGAACTCAACCACAACTCGCACTTCGAGAACTTAGCATATAACTGACTATCCTTCAGAGTCTGAAGAACCACTCTGAGGTACTGCTCGTGCTCCTCTTGGCTGCGGGAGTACACCAGAATATCATCAATAAAGACTATCACAAACAAGTCCAAATAAGGCCTGAACTCTCGGTTCATCAAGATAAATACTGTTGGGGCATTGGTCAACCCAAATAACATGACCAAAACTCATAATGCCCATACCGAGTGCGGAATGCTGTCTTAGGGACATCAAACGCCCTAATCCTTAGCTGATGGTAGCCAGATCTCAAGTTTATCTTTGAAAATACCTTTGCACCCTGAAGCTGGTCGAACAAATCGTCAATCCTCGACAGTAGATACTTGTTCTTAATCGTCACTTTGTTCAATTGCCGGTAATCAACGCGCATCCTCATCGAACCATCCTTTTTCTTCACATACAACACCGGCGCACCCCAAGGAGAAACACTGGGTATAATGAAACCCTTCTCTAGCAAATCCTGCAACTGATCCTTAAACTATTACAACTATGGTGGGGCCATGCGGTACGGCGAGATAGAAATAGGCTAAGTGCCCGGAGCCAGATCAATACAAAAAATCAATATCCCTGTCGGGCTGCATACCCGGCAGGTCTGAAGGGAAAACCTCGGGGATCTCCTGAATAATAGGAACAGAATCAATACAAGGGACCTCTGCACTAGAATCACGAACATACGCCAGATAAGCTAAAGACCCCTTCTCGACCATGCGTCGAGCCTTCACATATGAAATAACTCTGCGGGAGGTATGCCCTGGGGTCCCTCTCTACTCCAAGTGAGGCAAATCTGGCAAAGCCAAGGTCACAGTCTTGGCGTGACAATCTAAGATAGCATGATACGGGGACAACCAATCCATCCCTAATATAACGTCGAAATCCACCATGTCTAAGAGCAACAAATCAACACGGGTCTCAAGACCCTCAAACACTACCACACAGGAATGATGAACTCGGTCGACCACTATAGAATCACCCACCAGTGTAGATACATAAACAGGAATACCCAAATTATCACTAGGCATAACCAGGTAGGGTGCAAAATAGGACGACACATACGAATACGTAGACCCAGGGTCAAATAGCACTGAAACATCCCTATCATATACCAGAATAGTACCTATAATGACTGCATCTGAAGACTCAGCCTCTTGCCTAGCTGGAAGAGCATAACATTGGGGTTGGGCCCCACCTCCCTGAATCATAACTCTGGGACGATCTGCTACTGGATGGCCTCTACCTCTAGCGGTTCGAGCTCCACCTTTATGGCCTCTACCCCCGCCTCTAGCTGGCTGGGCGGCCTACGGATCACCTGATGCCTGTATCATAGGACGAGGACCCTGCTGCTGTGACTGAGCACCTCTCAACCTCGGGCAAGACCTTGTGATGTGACCATACTCACCACACTCATAATATCTACACGAATGCTGCAGCTGAGGGAACTGAGGCTGACCTTGTCGACCTGAATGACCACCTAAAGTACCATGAGTGACATGGAGAGCTGACTGAAAAAGCCTGGGAGGATGGCCTCTACCATAAGTACCTCTACCTCTAGACGAGGTACCACTGAATCTGCCTGCATGATGGGTCCATTTATCCGACCTATGACGGCCTCCCTGTGGCAGGACCACCTCAACTCTACGGCCCACATTTGGTGCCTTCTGAAAAGTGATCTCACTCCTGGCTTGAGCCACTGTACCCGGCTGATCTGCCACCGCTGGCTAAACTCCTATAGGCAAACCCGCTCGAATGACACTCTCTACAAAGCTTACCAATCGGACAAGAGCGTCCTGAAGAACTGGGATGGAAATGAACCCCTCCGAGACCTGAGCTGGGCCCACCGGGAAAACTGGGACTAGAACCTCCTCCTCCAAATCAACTTGAGGCTCCGCCACTTGAGCTGCTGCTGGGGGCTTGGACTGCTGTGCGATAGAAGATGGAGCACGTGTTCTCGCCATCTGCGGAGGAACAGAGTAAAAATTCAATCGGTACTTGAGAAATAGAACCGCACGACAAGAAAGGCAAATGTGAAACTTTCCAAACTCTGTAGCCTCTGGGGATAAATACAGATGTCTCCGTACCGATCCCTCAGACACTACCGAGTTTGTCGGTGAGTTGTGAGACCTATGTAACCTAGTGCTCTGATACCAACTTGTCACGACCCAGATTTTCCACCCTCGGGAGTCGTGATGCCGCCTACTAATAAAAGCTAGGCAAGCTAATTAATAACTACCTCTTTCAATGAACTTGACAAAATTAGGAACAATAAAGCATTTAATAAATAAGCAGAAGTCTCAAATGTGATTAACTGAAAGAAATGCAGAAGTTTAACAAAATCCTCTACCCAAGACTGGTGTCACAATACTCACGAATGTCTAGAGAATACTAAATACAAGGTTTGAATGAAACATAAGACTGTCTGCTTCGGTACAAATGATAACAAACTGAATAAAATAAAAAGGGACTCCGGGCCTACGGACGTCAGCAAGGCTACCTCGAATGTCCCTGGAATGAAAGCTCGCTCCCAGAATGCTACTGCTACTCAAATGCTGCTGCAACACCTATATCTATTAAAAAAGATGCACAAAGTGTAGCATCAACACAACCGACCCCATGTGCTGGTAAGTGCCTGGCCTAACCCCGGCGAAGTAGTGACGAGGCCAAACTAGACTACCAGATAAAACTATGCAGATATATATACAAGTGCAACAAAACAACAGTGGAAAGTAAGCAATTAAAACTACGAGGGGAACATGCGTATGGGGTAGAAGATAAAATGGAATATCAGGAATAACAAAAGAAACTACATCTGATTTCTTCTAACAAAGAATAAGGGAAAACAAACCACTTTCACTTGTTTCAATTTCCTCTCGCTGCAGGCGTGCAACTTGATACCATTTCTCACAATATCATGTAGTACGCGTACCACTCGATCCCATTTCATAATATCACGTGGTAGGCGTACCACTCAATCCCATTTCATAATAGCACTTGGTAGGCGTACCACTCGATCCCATCTCATAGTATCACGTGGTAGGCGTACCACTCGATCCCATTTCATAATATCACGTAGTAGGCGTACCACTCGCTCCCATTTTATAATATCTCGTGGTCGGCGTGCCATACGATCCCATTTCTTTCAACATAATACACAAAATCATCCCGGCAAGGGAGAAAGATGTTATAATATACTATCCCAGCAAGGGAACAAGATAATATAATAAACTATCCCGACAAGGGAGATCCAGCTATAACCAAACTTATTCAATGTCTACTTAACAAAATTTGATCAATACTCTGTCTCAACAGTTATTGGCTCAGTGTTAAAGATTTCCAACCAAGTCCTCATAAACAACAATCAAGAATTCGATAATTTAGCAATTCAGGGCTCACGGTCATGCTCAACACCAGTGTATAGATACTCGTCACCATGCCTATACACCGTACTCGACAAATAGCAATTAGCAAATAAGACTCTACTCCTATTCCCTCAAGCCAAATTTAGACCAAACACTTACCTCAACTTTCACCGCTAAATCAATCCACAACGACCGCTTTCCCTTTTGTATTCGGCTCCAACTCAATCAAATCTATGAAATAACGACTTTATAGTATCAATAATAGCTAAACAAATCAAAGCCAATACCTAAATATAGATTCCCAACCTTTATTCCAAAAATTCCAAAATCAAACCCGGGCCCGCTTGGTCAAAACACGAGGTTCGGACCAATTCTATATCACCCATTCACCCACAAGCCCGAATATGCAATTTGTTTTCAAATTCGATCCCAAAATGAGGCCTAAATCGAAGAAAATAGAAAAGCCCTAACTCTACCCATTTCCCCTAATTTTAACCCTAGATTACATGTTTTAGGCCTAGGATTTCAATGAATGATGATAGAAAATGAAGAAAACGAGTTAGATAATACTTACTCAAGAATATTTGGTGAAGAATCGCTCTACAAGTCGCCTAGCGGCTGTGGAGAAGAAGAGCTCATGTGAAATTTGGAATAATCCCATCACTGTTCTGTTTTTAGGCTTTTAAAATAACTGGGCAAAAATGCCCTATGCGATCGCATAAGAGGGGATGCGATCGCATAGGGTCAGGTTGGATGAGCTCTGCGATCGCAGAAGACATATTGCGATCGCATAGAATAAAATAAAGGGGGGGGGGGGTCGAGCTTTGTACAATGCGATCGCGGAGGCTATAATGCGATCGCATAGAAGGATTTCTGAGCCTTAACAATTTGCTCTATGCGATCGCGGCCTATCCTATGCGATCGCATAGAAGGGAAAACTGGGGAACTGACAGCAGCAATTCTGCTGCATTTCCTAAGTTCAAAATACCCCGAACCACCTCTGAAACACTCCCGAGCCCTCGGCGCTCCTAACCAAACACACACACTAACTCAACGACATCCTACGAACTTAATCATGCGATTAAATCACCAAAATAACATCATAAACAAGTAATCAAACCTCAAAATCATAACTTTTTCATCAAACTTCATAAACTTTCAAACTTAGAGTTTTAGGTCGGAAACATATCAAATGACGTCTGATTTCAACCAAATTTCACAGGAAGCGCTTAAACCACATATAAGACCTGTACCGGGTTCTTGAACCAAAATATGGGCCCGATACTAATGCTTTCTAATCTATTTTCATTTCAAATTTCCAAATAAATTTTAGAAAAACAATTTCTTTTAAAAATTCATTTTTCGGGCTCGGGACCTCGAATTTCGATTCCGGGCATACGCCCAAGTCCCATATTTTTCTACTGACCCTTCGAGACCATCCAATCACGGGTCCGGGTCTGTTTACCCAAAATATTATCCAAGGTCAACTTTAATCAGACCAAGGTCAACTTTAATCATTTGACCAAGGTCAACTTTAATCATTTTAAAAGCCACATTTTGAAAATTTTTATAGAATTTAACATATAACTTTTCGCCTATGCGCCCAGACTGCGCACGCAAATCGAGGCAAATAAAAATGAGGTTTCTAAGGCCTCGGAAGAAGGGAATGAAAGAGAAAATAGGTGATGACCCTTTGGGTCGTCACAAAAGCGCTGAGAGATGGCTGACTCTGCTGAGAACCCTGATAACCACGACCTGAAGATGCCCCGCGATACTTGGGACGGGCAGACTGAGTGGGCCTGAAATAGCGACCCCGACTCGTCTAGAACTGGCCCCTCGAAGGAGCGCCACTATAACTACTAGAACCTCAAGGCCTCTTGTCCTCCCTCTCATCTCGATCCTGGCGGCGAACCGACTCTACATCTCGAGCTATATCCACCACCTCCTCAAATGAAGCACCCAACACTCTCTCTCTAGTCATAAGAATATGAAGAGAGTAGTGGAGACCATCAACAAATCTCCGGATATGCTCACGATCCGTCGGAACCAACCAAACTGCATGCCGAGACAACTCAAAATATCTCATCTCATACTGGGTCACTAACATCTCTCCCTATCGTAGTCCCTCAAATTGTCTGCGCAGCTCCTTTCTGCGGGACTGCGGTACATACTTCTGCAAGAAGAGAGTGGAGAACTCCTGCTAAGTCAAAGGTGTTGCACCAACTGGCCTACGCCGCTCATACTCCTCCCACCAAGTGAAGGCAGCTCCAGTAAACTGAAAAGTAGTAAAAGCCACACCGCTGGACTCAAAGATCCCCACTGTACGGAGCATCCGCTGACATCTGTTGAGAAAACCCTGGGCATCCTCGCCCTCAGGTCCACTAAATGACAGAGGTTGGAGCCTACCAAACCTCTCTAGGCGACGTTGCTTGTCCTCGGGCATAACCATAACCCTGAACTCCTGAACTGGTACCACTGGCTGAGCTGGAGGTGCCTCTGGAGTCTGTAATCCCTGCACTACCTGCTCAGGTGTNTTTAGACCAAACACTTACCTCAACTTTCACCGCTAAATCAATCCACAACGACCGCTTTCCCTTTTGTATTCGGCTCCAACTCAATCAAATCTATGAAATAACGACTTTATAGTATCAATAATAGCTAAACAAATCAAAGCCAATACCTAAATATAGATTCCCAACCTTTATTCCAAAAATTCCAAAATCAAACCCGGGCCCGCTTGGTCAAAACACGAGGTTCGGACCAATTCTATATCACCCATTCACCCACAAGCCCGAATATGCAATTTGTTTTCAAATTCGATCCCAAAATGAGGCCTAAATCGAAGAAAATAGAAAAGCCCTAACTCTACCCATTTCCCCTAATTTTAACCCTAGATTACATGTTTTAGGCCTAGGATTTCAATGAATGATGATAGAAAATGAAGAAAACGAGTTAGATAATACTTACTCAAGAATATTTGGTGAAGAATCGCTCTACAAGTCGCCTAGCGGCTGTGGAGAAGAAGAGCTCATGTGAAATTTGGAATAATCCCATCACTGTTCTGTTTTTAGGCTTTTAAAATAACTGGGCAAAAATGCCCTATGCGATCGCATAAGAGGGGATGCGATCGCATAGGGTCAGGTTGGATGAGCTCTGCGATCGCAGAAGACATATTGCGATCGCATAGAATAAAATAAAGGGGGGGGGGGTCGAGCTTT
>MU665780.1:97299-137631 GCA_026770625.1 Nicotiana glauca
ATCCCCACTGTACGGAGCATCCGCTGACATCTGTTGAGAAAACCCTGGGCATCCTCGCCCTCAGGTCCACTAAATGACAGAGGTTGGAGCCTACCAAACCTCTCTAGGCGACGTTGCTTGTCCTCGGGCATAACCATAACCCTGAACTCCTGAACTGGTACCACTGGCTGAGCTGGAGGTGCCTCTGGAGTCTGTAATCCCTGCACTACCTGCTCAGGTGTGCGAGCAGCGGGGGTCTGATTGTCTCCCCCAGCCTGTGAAGTAGCTGCTGCTGCTGTGGTGAAACCACCTGAGCCAAGCCCGTACAAACTGTCAATATCTGGGCGAATGTCTCCTGGCGACCTGGAATCACAATGGGCACCGACGGTGCCTGAACTGCTGCTGCTGGAGCCTGGTCCTGAGCTGGGACAACTAGAGTGTCCACAGGTGCTGCCCCTGCTACTCTGCCTCTACCACGACTACGACCACGACCGCGTCCACGGCCTCTGGTGGTCGTCTGTCACGTTCGGTAGCTCGTGTCCTCACCATCTGAGAGAGAAGAGAATAAAGAGAAGTTTAGTATTCAGGTCAACAAGTTCGCACGACAAGAATTTCAAGAATGTGGAATTTTCCTAACAGGTTCTGCAGCCTCCCGAGGATAAGTATAGAAGTTTTCGTACCGATCCGTGAGACTCTACTAAACCGGATCATGAATCGCGAGACCTAGTAATCTAGGCTCTGAAACCAACTTGTCACGACCCCAACCCCGGTTGTGACGGTGCCCAATACAATGCTAGGCAAGCCCGACTAATCCAACACTCTGATTCTCTCATATAGAGTTCATTACCAATTAACAGTATTTAAATGCCAAATTAACATGATTATAACTCTGTAACAATAGATAACATGCGCGGAAACTAAGAAAATATCACTACAAATCTCACCGATTTGGTGTCACGAGTCAAGAGCCTCTAATACAAGTTTGAATGGCAGCCTATACATAGGATAGTCTAAATGCGGAAAAATAAAGAGGATAAAGGGAGAAATCGGGTCCTGCGGACGCCATGCAGCTACCTCGATGACTCTAGTGATAATCTGAACAGCAGCAAAAAGCTCAACTATGCCTCCGGGATATCTGTATCTGCACACATGGTCCAGGGAGTAATGTGAGTACTCCGACTCAGTGAGTAATAGCAATAAATAATGACTGACGAAAAGAAAACTCGTAAAAATACTACGCAGTTCTATATTAAAAAACAGTATGAACATTAAAACAACAGCTAAATGAAGAAGTCAGGTAAATATCCCTTAAACCAGTACTCAACTCATTTACTCCTCACAATAACTGATAGTATGATTATACCGATGCAACGTGCAGCCTGATCCGTATAGTATACTGCTGCGGCGGGCAGCCCGATCCATATATAATCATACTGTTGCGGCATGCAGTCCGATCCAATAATAATAGTCGACTGCGCTTACTAGGGGTATGCAGACTCCGGAGGGGCTCCTACAACGCAAACGCTATACTGCTGCGGCGCGCAGCCCGATCTAATAATATACTGTTGCGGCGTGCAGCCCGATTCGTATAAATATATACTACTGCGGCATGCAGCCCGATCCATAATATATCAAATACCCTCACTATGGGGTCCTTAACCCCTCTCAGTCAATATAGACTTGGCCTCTTGGGCATACTAAGATAAGACAGGGTTCCCAACCCATACGTTATTCTCATTTGGATTTACCAATTTCTAAGCCGATTCGTGTTATATTTAACAGTTAAGAACATGACTGAGGGTATGTTTTAACAAGTAAAGTGAGGTCTACCAGTACAAATGCCCCTAAGGGTTCTACAGATCGGCACAAGGCCTCAAACATGGCAACTAGCCCAGATTACAATGATATTAATTAAGTCTCAATCAAAATACAGTAGAATCATCAATCGGGATGGACCAAGTCCGAATCCCCAGCAATATCGGACCCCACACCCATCATTCAGCATGTATCTCATCTCATCATAGCACTACGTTGTGCAAATCCGGGGTTTCAAACCCTCAGAACATCATTTATAACCATTACTCACCTCAAGTAGGACGAAATCCTAGCTCGCTACGCCCTTGCCTCGCAAATCAACCTCCTCGAGCATAGAATCTGATCAAAACCACAAGGAATATGTTACAATAGGCTAGGGGAACACAATCCAATAGAAAAGACTCGAAAAATATCAAAAATCACGAAATTGGCAAAACCCGAGCCCCGGGTCTACTTCTTAAAAAATCAGAAAATTCACATCACCAGATTTCTTGTCTCGCCACGAGTCTATGCATATCAAATTTACCAAAATCCGAGCTCAAATGCACCCTCAAACCCTATATTTTCATTCAAAAAGTCAAGCACTAATTCTTCCCTTTTTAATCCAATTTCCATGATTTAAGTGTTGAATCCACAATTAAATGATGTTTCTATGCCATAAGACTCACGTCCAATCAATTCCTAGTCGAAAACCTCTTTAATCCTCGTCAAAAGCTCTCAAGATTACTCAAAAATGGTGGAAATGAGACTTGATTCATGGATGAAATATTTAATAAAACTCTTCTGCCTAGGCTTATTTTCCTCTATGCGAACGCGAGGGACCTCTCGCATTCGCGATGAACAAAATCCACCTCTGCCAAAAATACCATTCGCAAACGCTTTTGCACCCACGCGAACGCGAAGGTCTGGAACCTTAAGCTTACGCGAACGCAGACATCACCATGCGAACGCGAAGGGCAGCAGCCCTGGAACCCAACTCCTTATACGCGAACGCATGCACCCTCACGCGAACGCGATGCTTGATCACCTTACCTTACACGATCGCGAGGCCTTGGATGCGAACGCGAAGACCAAAAATCCTGCCCCTGAAATTCCATCTACGCATTCGCGACTAACCAATGCGAACGCAAAGATCAATTCTTCTGCAACAAAATGGCTGGAAACCTGCAATCTTCAAAGGCCAAAATCTGTCCGATTGACCATCCGAAATCACCCCGAGGCCCCCAAGACCTCTACCAAAAGTACCAACCCATCTTAAAACATCATTCAAACTCGCTCTAATCATGAAAACACATCCAACAACGCTAAAATCATCAATTCTCCCCGGATTCAAGCCTAAGTTTCTCAAAAACTTCCGAAATACGCATTTGATCAAAAACTCGATCAAAACACTTCCGAATGACCTGAAATTTTGTACACACATCCAAAATCATCTAACGAAGCTACTGCAACTCTCAAAATTCTATTCCGACCCTCGGATCAAAATCTTACCTACCAACCGGAATTCATCAAAATACTAACTTCGCCAATTCAAGCCTAATTCTATACCGGACCTCCAAAATCAATTCCAATCACGCTCCTAAGTCATAAATCATCCCCCGAAGCTAACCAAATCACCGAAAATCACATCCGAGCCCTCTAACTCATAGGTCAACATTCGATTTACTTTTCGAAAATAAGCCTTCCTTAAAGAGACTAAGTGTCTCATTTTCATCCAAAATCAATCTAAATCAACTCAATTCACCCAAGACTCGTATAATAAAACATAAGGAAGCAGAAAATGGGAGAAACAGGGCAGTAACTCACGTGACGAGCCGGGTCGTCATAATTTTATACAATTTTCTTCTTCTTCTTCTTCTTCTTCTTCTTCTTCTTCTTCGTCGAGTTTCAATCTAAAATATAGGCATAATTAAGTCTAATCTTTAGCAAACACCCTCAAAATTGAGTTATAAACTCCAAACAATATTCTGAATTATTTGCAGCAATACCCAATCCAAATATATTCGAACTCAAAGCTTCAAATCTTTTTAACGACTGTCAATGATGGAGAGTCAAACACCTTCAAACTTTAGTGATTGACAATTTCAATTTGAACACCAATTGTGCAACATGAAATTGCTAAGTTAAAACGATTGAGATCCATTGATGAATTCCATTAAAACTCTATACAACAAGAAAGCTTAAAAAATAGAGAATATCAAATAAAGAAAAATTGGCGGAAAAAACAGAGAAGGAGAGTAGAGAGACGAAGACAGAGATGAAAACGGAGAGAGAGAGAATGGGCAAGTATAAAGGGATAAGGAAAAATTATATTCTTTATTCAATTCCTAATATAAAGGGATACTCGTTTAAAATTTATTTGTATATAATTGGTAAATTGTATATGACCGTGTAATTATATAATCTTATTATACTAATCATGCATATAAATTAAATCCTTACGAAAAATGCATGTAAAGCACATCGAATTTATTACGTATCTTCCTTTTCTCTTGGTGTGACAGTGCACACGATGCAAACGTAACCTCCATAGATTGGTTATATACACAAAGAAACTTTAGTGAAAAGTTACATATGTTGTGGAAATTATGAGATCATTCTTATTCATATTCCACATATTATAATACACTATGGCAGTTTCATGGAAGATATGCAATCACCAAATGAATCCTTAAAAATGTAAATTGAGGAAAGTAATTTCGAACTCTAGATATTAGCCAAAATTTTTATTTTATTGTCATTTCCTAAAGCCAACAGACAATACCTAACCTCTCATCTCCGTGTGTTATTCAACTTTAACAAAACCACAAAAATACTAGTATTATGTATATCTGCTAAACAGGGTAAAAGAAAAGCATAAAGGTTTCTTCAATTATATCTGATAAACGTAACAATATTTGATACAACAGAAAATGTTTCCAGAAATATGATGATCATATATATCAATATACTTATAAAATCCTCAAAATGATTGCACAGAAGCTTTTACTTTGTTATGAAGTTTTGTGGGAACTATGATATTGTGGGGTTAATTTCACAAATGGTCATAGAATTATTATTTTTTTTCACTAAAGTCGTATAACTTTGTTTTCTCACACAAAAGTCATATAGTTATGACTTTTTTCATTAAAGTCATATAACTTTATTTTCTCACACAAAAGTCATATAACTATGACTTTTTTTTACTAAAGTCATATAGCTTTGTCTTTTCACACAAAATCATATTACTATATTTTCTTTTAAAACAAAAATTATATAATTATGTTTTCTCGCACAAAAATCATAAAGCTTTTACTAACTCACACAAAAATCATAGTGATCGAAAAATATAATTTTTTAATAGTATTTTCTTATTTTGTAGATTTTTATTTTCTTATTTTCAGCCTCATAAATAATAATCCAATTAAAATAGTAATGACTCAACCCGACCTGGCCCACCCGACCCAATACTCATATATATAAATTAAAAGTTTGGTCATTCCTATTTACTAAAAGTGAATTCTTTCCCCGTACAAAATTCAATTCGGAATACATGAGATTCTGACAAAGAAATAAAAGGTATATATTTGGGAGAACTTGAAATAAAAATGTTATAAATTTGAATAAAAATCTCAAAAAGAAAAATAAATAATAGAAGTATCATGTATTGAAAGATTTACTATTCGCTTTTAGTATTATTTTAATTTATGTATATGAATATTGGGTCGGGTGGTCCAGGTCGGGTTGAGTCATTCCTATTTTAATTGGATTATTATTTATCAGGCTGGAAATAAGAAAATAAAAATCTACAAAATAATAAAATACTAGTAAAAAATTACATTTTTTTATTACTGTATTTTTGTGTGAGTTAGTAAAAGTTTTATTATTTTTGTGTGAGAAAACATAATTATATAATTTTGGTAAAAAAAAATATCATAGTTATATGATGTGAAACGACAAAGTTAAATGACTTTAGTAAAAAAATTATAGTTATATGATTTTTGTTTGAGAAATAAATATATAGACTTTAGTGAAACTTTTTTATAGTTATATGACTTTTGTGTGAGAATACAAAATTATATTACTTTAGTGAAAAAATATCATAATTATATGACTATTTGTGAAATTAACATCCATATTTTGACACCATATCCAAATTCTAGGCCTCGCTAACTATTAGTCACCATTAATCAATATTTAATTAACCCCATAAATACAGAAATAAATGCTTAAATGACACATGTAATAGGGAATCATTTTAGGCTCAAATAAAGGCGATCTCGTGTAGTAGCTTGAAGGAGAAGAGAAAAATACCATTAAATCTAGAGAGAGGATGTCCAACTTCTCACTATAACAGCCACCGAAAAATTATTCATCAATCCCTCCTAAACCACCAGACATACTACAAAAAAAATCACACAACTCACCACCCAAAGACAAAGAAGTTTCTCCCAATACAATTGCTTCCTACAAGGACAAATTAACACAAGGAGAACTATTCTCTATGGAACAAGCTTCATATGTTGAGACACATTGTACACCAATGGATACACAAGTTTATGAGAATGAAGATCTCCCGTTGGAACCAATATGCAAGAGTTTGAGACAAATCACTCTAAGTGAGGAAGACAAACAACGTATGTACAACTCTTGGAGGTACTCGCTAATAATTAAGCTACTGGGCAAGAGATTAATGCATCAATACCTCAAAAAGAAAATACAAGACCTTTGGAAAATTGATGAAAATTACCCCCTAATTGACTTAGGGGAAGATTACTACACTGTGAAGCTAATGAAGGAGGAAAGTATGATCAAAATCCTCCATAATGGGCCATGGTTCATTAATGGGCATTTTTTATCGGTCCAAAAATGGATCCCAAACTTTGTGGCAAACAAGGCATCCCAAAGTTTTACAACAATTTGGATTAGATTGCCCCAATTACCTACGGAATTCTACGATGCAATTATTCTCCAAAAAATTGGAAATTGCATAGGCAAGCTCCTAAAGGTGGATGCATGCACATCGACCACCTTGAGAGGCAGATACGCTCGCCTTTGTGTGGAAATGCCACTAAACTACCCAGTACAAGCCTCCATTCTAATTGGCCAACATAATCAACCTATACTATATGAAGGTGAGGGCTTCCTATGCAAGAATTGTGGACGGTTGGGGCATACAAACATTGAATGCCAATACACAATTGAACCAAAAAAGCAACATCAAGATATAACCAACAAGGAAGAAGTAATCCCTAAAGAAATGGATACCAATGAATGGAAGACAGTGCACTTTCCAAGAAGGGGGAAAAGCAAGCAATCCCATTCATCACAAGGGAGGACAATCACTGCAACAGGTAGTAGTGCACAATTCATAGCACACAGGCCAGGTAAGTCGCCCAACTCCCCAGGTAAAGTTTTCCCTCATATCTCTGCACAACACCCTTCTACTTCGACATCCGTTACGACTAATCCCTATATTGATACTCAATTAAAATTAGGTAGGGAGATAACCTTAGAACTACCTAAGTCCACCAGAAAACCACACTATTCTAGTGTTAATAGTTTGAGCAAAAAACCACAAGAGCCCATGGTTTTGCAAAACTCAAATAAAAAATTATAAACTCTAATAATAATTTGCATGGCACTAATGCTAATAGCTCAACAAGTAGTCCATACGTGTCACAAGAAAATCTAATCACTAAAGATACAAATCTCTTAACCAACACAATGGACAAAAACCTCATGAACGGACTAATTAACCTACTAAAAGATAATAACATAATTACCTCTACTCCTAGCCAACTTGGCAACACTAATATCCAATCACAAAACAAACATTACAATCATCATACTTATGACATGCAATTTACCTACACTAAAGACCAATCACCCATGCAACACTTGGAAGAAGAAACTTGCCAAATGGACGTGAGTAAATCCATGCAAGATCTTCCAAATCTTGATATATACTACACGCAAAACATTCATTCATCTACCACTCTACATCATAATTTCACCAACCCTACTACACAAATACTCCCCTCCATATCTATATTACCCCCAAGGTCCGAAGATGGCAAGGACTCCACTTACAGTAAGAAGGAGATACCGTCTACTACAACTCTTCCACCTATTAGGAAACCCCACAATGAACAATCTTCCACCACTACCACCTCAAATCCAACCTTAACCAATAATCTATGCCCAACCTCCAAACCCTCCCAACCATGTACCCCAATCCTGGGTGGAACTGGGGCTCCAAGGGCAAGCCATCTCTTTCAACATAGAGATCAACGGACAAGACTCCATACTTATCATCCAAAACACTCACTTTCTGGCACAGCTAATTTCGGAGGGTATGAGCCTAGAAATGAACAATTATATCAACCAAATATGGATGAGCAAAATCCTCCAACCCCTTGCCACATCAATGAACCAACGTCTAGTGCAAAACATGCAAGAGATGTGGCACATTCCACACAATCCCAACAAGCAACTCCCACAAAATCCCCCAATCAACCTACCATTCTTTGCCCCAGAGGATCTAATGATGTTGAACCCTATTTTTATACCATGGACACCAAAACAACACATGTAAGACCAGCCACTAGGTCCACAACCAGAGCCAATGGATGTGAATCCTCCAATGCCAAACATGCAGGGTCAACAAGGAGCTCAGGGGGAAGAAGAGGAGGATGAAGACGACCTAGAAATACTGTTGGAGCCACCAGTGGCCTTTTCAAGCCTAGACGAGCTAAAAATATTAATATTCAAGGAAGAGCTAGACAAGAAGTGTATCTTCAGCTGTCCAACGACACTCTACAAATGCTCCTTGGACATCTGTCCTCCCCACGATCCCACAGTAGGCAAGAATGTGGTAATCCTAGTCCCTTCCTTGAGGAGGAATCCAAACAACATCCTAACAATGAGCTCAATAATACAGCCTAGTAATATAATCGTTTGGAATGTAAGGGATGCTAAAAATGATAATTTCGCTAGGCATTTTTGTGAAATAATGGATACACATAGACCTAGTCTAATTGCCTTGCTTGAAACTAAAATGGATAGCCATATTTCTATCTTGGAGGGTTACAAATTTAGTGAAATGGTGGAGGTCCCAGCTTAGGGAAATTCTGGTAGAATGGTGCTCCTTTGGAACATGGCTATAGTGAAGGTGTACAACTTCACAAGAAATGGCCCATCCATCCATGCTATGATAGAGGTAAAACCTAAAAACCTTACTTGACTTTTTTCTACTGTTTATATTAGTAACAACATTAATAATAGATTATTATTGTGGGAGGATTTTAAATATATCTATGAGAAGTATAAGGGACCATGGCTAGTAACGGGTGATTTTAATGAGATAAAAAACTCCACGAACAAATTTGGAGGGAGACCTATTAATCAAAAAAGAGCTAATTCTCTTTTGGAGTGTTTTGAACACTGCCACTTAATGGACCTTGGGTATAAGGGTTGTAAATATACTTGGTCCAACCACCGTAGAAAAAATAGGGGCCTAATAATGGAAAGATTAGATAGGGTTTATGCTAATGATACATGGTTACAAGATTTTAATAAAGTCACGGTCACCCATCTCCCTAAGTTACACTCCGACCATAATCCCATTCTTGTTAATATTAATAATAAGCTCAATAACAATAACTCTAGACCTTTTAGAATGGAAACATATTGGTGCTCTCATCCAGATTTCACAAGACTAGTCCTAAAAAGTTGGGAAAATAGGGATATTTTAGAAGGTACGGTACAATTCAAAAAGGATGTGTTGGAATGGAAGAAGGAGACTTTTGGAAATATTTTTGCAAAAAGAAACCTTTTAAAACGTATAATAGGAATACAAAACTCTCCAAATTACCAACACAGTCAATTTCTTAGGAACCAAAAAATTAAGCTCCTTGATGATTATGACTCTATTCTTAAAATAGAGGAGGACTATTGGAAACTTCGCTCTAGGATAAATTGGCTAAATAATAGTGATGCAAATACTAAATACTTTCATACATAAGCTACAAATCGAAGAAGGAAAAACAACATTGTCTTCTTCAAAGATAGTGATGGTCGCTGGATAGAAAATCAAAAGGATATTATGGATCATGTGATAAATTATTTCCAAAACAACTTTAAAACTTCTCATGATTTTACTACTTGGAATCAAGTAACGGATACTAGCTCTAATTTTAACAAATTAGACTTATCTTGCCTTGACAAACCACTTAGGAATTATGAGGTGAGAAGAGCTATATTCTCGTTCAACCCTACCAAATCACCTGGACCTGACGGGCTTCATCCCCTCTTTTGTCAAAAATTCTGGCCTACCCTAGGTCATAAAGTTATTAATTTATGTCAACAAATCTTCAGCTCTAGGAAAATTCCGACTGACCTTAACAAGACTTATGTTTGCTTAATTCCTAAATTCAACAATGCTAACAAACTGCAAAATTTCAGACATATTAGCCTTTGTAACACCCTTTACAAAGTAATCACCAAAATAATTGCTAACAGACTTAAGCCTTTCCTTAATAAAATAGTTAATGAACACCAAACCAGCTTTGTCAAAAATAGACGACCTAGTGATAATGCCATCATTATTCAGGAAGTCCTCAAATGTTTTCATAAGAAAACAAGGAAAGGAAATTGGCTCCTAAAACTAGACCTAGAAAAGGCATTTGATAAATTGGAATGGTCGTTTGTTTACAAAACCCTAAGATTCCATAAATTCCCCCCAAATATTTCCACTCTTATTCTGAATTGCATTTCTTCTATGTCAATCTCAATCCTTGTTAATGGCAATAAGACTAGGTTCTTCTGCCCCTCAAGAGGTATTAGACAAGGGGATCTAATGTCACCCTACATTTTCATTTTATGCATGGATATGCTTTCAAAAAATATTGAGTATCAAGTTGACACTCTTAGATGGGATCCTATTCTACTAAAAAACAAAGCCCCCCCTCCCCCATCCCATCTTTTTTTAGGATGACCTTACCCTAATGGGAAAAACTAACAAAAAACAATCACCACAATGAAGCAAAACTTGGATATCTTTTGCCATTTATCGGGCCTAAACATCAACAAGGAGAAGTCTAGATTACTTCTTCTCAAGAACTGCACAAAAGATATGTGTGATTGGATCACCTCCCTGTTAGAAATTAAGGTCAGTCAGGATTTTGGTAGCTACCTAGGTTTCCCAATGAGTGGCACCCCTCCTAAGCATAAAGACTATTTACCTCTAATAGAGAAAATGAGGGCCAGGCTAAATATTTGAAATGCAAATTGGCTCAATATAGCAGGTAGGTGTACCCTTATTAAATTCACTCTTAACACAATCCCTAACCACCAAATGCAATTGTCAATGCTCCCTAGTAGAACACTCCAAGAAATTGACAAAATTCAAAGGGACTTCCTGTGGGGTACTAGCATTGAAAGAAAGAAAATTCACCTAATTAATTGGGATAAGATGACAATGCCAAAAGAGATGGGGGGACTGGGTATTAGAAAAGCTAAGAACAAAAACCTTGCCCTACTTACTAGTCTAGTGTAGAGGTTGCTTAATAACCACTCTTCTACTTGGGTGCGTGTTATTAATAGTTGTTACAACTTTTCAAAATTGACTAACAATACCTCTCACACTTGGAAAAGCATCGTAAAGGATTTGAATTATTGTAAGGAAGGCATTAGATGACCAATAGAGAACAATCCTAATATGTCCATTTGGGACACAAACTGGATCCCAAAATTTAGATCCCTAAGGATGAATGTAATAGGCCCCCTCAATAAAAAAGAAAGTGAACTCACTCTAAGAGACATAAAGAGCCAGAATGAGTGGAATATGTCTCAGATTTCATTTAGTCTCCCCACCAAAATCCCCAATAGCATTCATTCTCTAACGAATTCCAAAAGCCAAGGGAACAACATTGTCTGGTCAATTAACACTAGTGGTATATTCACAACCTATTCCTGTTATAATCTTATTGATAATAGAACTTGTGACAACCATAATTACACGGGCTACAATTTTGATTGGGTATGGAAGTTAGAGCGCCCAAGGAAAATTCAATTTTTTATATGGAAATGTTGTCACTCCAGGCTACCCACTAGAGAATACCTAGGGAAAATAAGTGTCAACATTGACACAAATTGCCCTATCTGCAAAACAAACGAATCCCTACTTCACATATTCTGGGAATGCAAAGTGGCTAAAACATTTTGGGCTTCGATAGGAGTTCCCTTTACCAACCCTATTCCTTAAGGACATTGGGTAGATTTCCTAAGGAACAAATCCCCTCAAACACAAAACACCACTACAAACTGGGAAAATACCTTTCCATTTGCTTTGTGGTCTATTTGGAACACTAGGAATGATAATAATATCAATAACACTGCCAACAAAATAACTACTAGCAAAGTTTTTAAGCTAGCGCAAGAGTACCAATTATTAGCCACTAATAAATAAAATGTTATGTCCACTATCAAAATTAAAGTAAAATGGCACCCTCCCCCTGAAGGTTGATACAAGATTAACATAGATGGTGTTTTCAATGAAGATAATATGTAGGGTGGCATTAGTGGAGTCATACGAAATAACAATGGAGATTAGATACTGGGGTTCAACGCTAAATGTGAATGTACCTCACCAATACATTCGGAGTTACTAGCCTTCCGACAAGCTTTGAACATAACCATGCAAGGAAATTTCACTCCTATGTGAAATTGAGATAGATGCTACGGAGGTAATACGTTTTCTTGAAGAGGACTACCCTACTTACAAGAATTTTCTTGATGAATGCAGGTACATAATGGACAAGCTAATGGAGATGGGGGAGACCAGACTGAAGCATAATTTTCGTGAAGGAAACAATGTGGCACACATCTTAGCCAAGGAAGCTTTAGTACAATCAACCTTTAATATAACTAGTTTTATTAAGAAACCTCCTAATTTTGTGGAAAATATGTACCTCAATGACAAGGAGGGTAGGAGTAATGTTAGGGAATGTACTTTGTCGGCATGTAATATTTTGACATCACTTGAAAACGATAATGCCCTAAGTGGCATAAGACAATTATGTAACCATGATAGCCCAATGGGACATGTCCCTTAGGTCAATACATGGGTTTAGTATTATTACTAAGTAATATAATCTATCATTTATCCTTCAAAAAAAAAATTTAGGCTCAAATATATATATCAGTTTTGGATCAACCTTTCTTGCCATCAGTGAAAGCATTAGTGTCTACAATCCAAACATAACAAGCTCCCCCTGCTATATCGTTCTAATTTTATCGAATATCTTTGAAAGGACATATAGCAAGGTCTGAAAGACTAATTTTTTGGAGTATTAGAATTGTTTGATCTGGAAGACTTCTTAGGATTAGGGAAAGAGATTATCCTAATAAAACTTAGACAAATGATGTTAATTAACCAAATAATGAATGTATAACATATATCTTTTTGTATACTTCTCTTAATCCTAATTAAGAGAAGAATCCCTAAGAGTTACATGAGTTCCTTCTTTTGCATGTATAAACACACTTGATTTTCCATGTTTTTTTCCTTTTCTGAAGATATCAAAATCGAGATATTTTGATTGGCAGAAAGAGAAAATTACACCATAATAAGAAACGTCATATATTCTCAACAATGAGACTCCTTTAATATGCTAGAATTTGTATAGGTACAACAATTACAAAAACTCTACCACAATTCTGAGCAAGTTGAGATTAGTTATATGAATCTTCATTTTACATGTCACACAATTTAATCTCGTTGATGTTTAGCTTAAACTATTGTATACGGTCGAAATCAGGCACGCCCGATTTCCCAGGCTCGAGGGATCGCCTTAGGTCCGAGTTCAAGTAAAGCTCGAGTTCGAGGTCAATAGACTAGACTCGAGCTCGAGGATGGAATGCAACGCCCGAAGATAGGAGTGCGAGGAATACCGACTTTAAGTATGGTCGACCCCGAAATTATACCGTTACGGATTTGTAACAGAATGAGCTAGATTCCTGCCACATCTCGAAGATCATGGCGCAAATCCCGAAATATGATTGTACGACTCCGTACTAGGAGGTTAGACAGCTGTACCAATAATATTTCTTACTGTAAATAGAAATATACCTTATTTAGGGTTCCCCTATTATGTAAAGGGAACTCCAACCATTTGTTACATCATCTAATCATTGGTAAAGAATATTCTCTACTTTTCGCTTACTGTTCATTAGAATTATCCTTTCTCTTTACTGTTGTTATTTTATTGTTCCTGGTTCATCTCGAGGTCACTATGCTCGAGGTCACCACTGCTGAGTAATATTGGTTTGATTAACTTATTTCTTTCATTTCTACTTCATATTTATTGATTATCAATTAGTATTGAACTAAATCACATATCTTCAAAACCATAAATCAAATTTAATTGTTACTCGTATTTTCGAGGTAAACAGTTTGGTGCCTACCGTGGGGCTAAAGATAATAGTGATTATTTCTTTACTGATTCTCATTACACATGTTATTTTTATACTTTTTCTTGTCAAGAATTTTTGATTCTCTGGCTAAAACATGTCTAGCTCACAAAATGCACATGTTCATGAAAACAAAGGTCTTGGAGAAAATAATAATATAGGGGTTGGTGTACTACTAATAAAGCATGGGGACGTGCCAAATATGAAACCAGTTGATGTTAGTTTACACATTTGATCTAAATGCGGATTCAGGCACAGACCACGGAGGAAGTGTATGCGGGGAAGCCTGATCTGGTGGCCAAGGAAAACAAGGAGTGGGTGATGGGGGAATCAGCCTCCAAGTGATATTCGAGATGCTGCAAGCTCAACAGAACATCATTTCTCAACTTCAAATTCAAAATAAGACTCCGAGTGTAGCTGAACATGAAAACACTCAACGTGTTGAACCAGTGCCAGAGAGGTCAAATGAAAATAACTCGAAGATAGACCCTACCATAATGAGGATGCTCGAAGAGCTCACCAAGAGTATCGAGTCCGGGAAAAAGAAGATTGAGAGAAATGATAAGAAGGCGGAGACTTATAATTCCCTTGTTGACCAGATACCAGGGGCACCTCCGGTTTTGAAAGGCTTAGATGCAAAAAAGTTCATACAAAAATTGTTTCCTCACAGCGCGGCTCCGATGCCCATCCCTAAAAAGTTTTGCATGCCCGATATACCCAAGTATAACGGGACAACCGACCCTAACAAACATATTACTTCATAAATTTGCAGGATCAAGGGAAATGACTTGAATGACAATGAGATCGAATCAGTATTGCTAAAAATGTTTGGAGAAACATTGTCAAAAGGAGCTATGATTTGGTATCACAACTTACCTCCTAATTCAATTGATTCGTGTCAGGACCCAAACCCCGCACTGGTCGTGATGGCGCCTCTCGTGAGGATGAGGCCAGCTGACGAACCCAACTTATCCTTTTAGAATAATTAACATTAATAAGCAGCTTTAATATGATTAAATAACCACAGTCTATCAAAAGATATCTTTAATAAGTGCATAATAAAACCCAAACACAGCCCAAACCGGGGTGTCACAAGTCACGAGCATCTAGAAGGATTTTTATACAACTACAAGGCCTGTAATACACAGAATAAAATTTGGAATCAAAAGGAAGAAATCTGGTGTCGCGAACGCTGGCGGTCACCTGGCTCAGCTACGATAACAAAATCTCTAATCAGCTTAAAACCCGCTACCGGTGATCAAATACCTGCATCTGCACATGAGGTGCAGGGAGTAAAGTGAGTGCTCCAACTCAGTGAGTAATAAAATTAAATAACAACTGAGCAGTGAGAAATCACGTAAAGCAAACCATCATGCTATACAGGAGCAGTAAAAAAGCCTTTGGGAGAAAGCAGTGAAGCTGTAAAAACCTTTAGAAATATCTTAGCTCAGTTTAAAAGCTCTTTTGAAAATGTCTTTTTCCAATAGGTAAGCAAATGAATACGAAATAAGTAGTGTAAGCAAGGACAGAAGTCAGCCCCTCGAGCACAACTCTCCGTTAACAGATAACGCTAGGATATCAGGTAATCATTGCAAGAAGTAGCATATAAGCCAATGTAACAAGAGTGTAGAAATATTATGACAGATAATACAAATAAGAACAAATGCATGAGTGCAATGCAATGCATATGACGGTACACTCTGGTACCCACTGCGGCGTACAGCCCGAGCCATCCATGTGTTTATCGTCGACGACGCTCACTGGGGGTGTGTACAGACTCCGGAGGGGCTCCTACAGCCCAAGCGCAATATCAAGCCATCTCGTGGCATTAATTTATTCCTAGTCAGTCATTGTTACCTGACCAAGACGCGTCCTACAGTGCCATTGTTACCACTGTCTATAGTTTGTCCGCTCTGGTCAGTCATTGTTACCTGACCAAGATGCGTCCTACAGTGCCATTGTTACGGCTGTCTAAAGTTTGTCTGCTCTGGTCAGTCATTGTTACTTGACCAAGATGGTACCCGCGCTCACTGCTGCGGCGCGCAGCCCGATCCGTAAGTACTCTCACAATACATGCCATCGGCCTTACTCAGTCAACATAATCACATAACCCACTCGGGCAACAATAAAGCATGATGCTTAGCCCCAAAACAATTTATGAAAATATCATTTCGAGTGTTTAAGGCATAATAACTTGGATGAGTTTTTTTTAAAACAGTGGAAAATACACGACTGAGTTCAAATATATAATTAAATCAATGAAGAATTGTCGACAACAATCCTCGAAGGGTTCAAATAATTGGCACGAAGCCCAAATATGGCAATCAATCCAAATTATGATGAGAACAAGTAGTTTCAGTCAAATACGCAGTAATTTCATCAATCGGGACGGACCAAGTTGCAATCCCCAATGGTGCTCTACCCCACGCTCGCTATCCGGTGTGTAAGTCACCTCAATACAACATTATGGTGTGCAAATCCATGGTTTCAAACCCTCAGAATGTCATTTACAAATATTACTCACCTCGAACTGGTGAAATATCTAGCTCGCGACGCCTTTGCCCCTCAAACCGGCCTCCACGCACATCGAATCTATCCAATATCATAGGGAATACATCACAATATGCCAATGGGAAAATACCCAATAGAAAACAATTGAAAAATAGCAAAAATCTCGAAATTAGCAAAACTCGAGCCCCGGGCCCACTTCTCGAAACTCAGAAATTTTCACATCACTGGGTTCCTTATCTCGCCACGAGTCCATACATACCAAAAACTCCCAAATCCGACGTCAAATGGACATTCAAATTCTAATTTAAAAACCTCAAAACTCAAGCCCTAGTTCTTCCATTTTTAGCTCAATTTCCATGAATTTCTTGGTGGATTTCACAATAAAAACGAGTTTTAAGTTCAAAAATCTTACCTCCAATCGATTCTCCTTGAATCCCACTTCAATTTCCTTCAAAAAGCTCTCAAAAGACCAACAATGGAGTGAATGAGTCCCAAAATTGCGGATGAAATGTTTTAAAACATTCTGCCCAGGTCACTGTAACTAACTCTATGCGATCGCAATCAAGCCCCTGCGATCGCATAGAACAAATTTTCTACCCCAAATTTAAACCCTATGCGATCGCATAGGCCCCCCTGCGATCGCATACCACAATGCCTTAACAATGTGCAATCGCAAGCCTCCCACCGCGATCGCATTGAACAACCAAACAGCCCCTCAAATTCCTTCTATGCGATCGCATGACACCCTGTGCGATCGCATTGAACAAAAATACTCTGCAATTTTTCTGCTGCATTTTACAACTCCAAACTTTCCATTAACCATCCGAAATCACCTCGAGGCCCTCGGGACCTCAACCAAAAGTACCAACACATCTTAAAACATTATTCAAACTTGCTCCAATCATCAAAACACCTCAACTAACACCAAAATCATCAAATTACATCGAATTCAAGCCTAAGTTCTTCGAAAACTTCCGAAACACGCATTCGATTAAAAACCCAACCAAATCACCTCCGAATAATCTGAAATTTTGCACACACATCCCAAATCACCTAACGAAGCTACATCAACTCTCGGAATTGCATTCCGACACCCGGATCAAAATCTCACCTATCAACCGGATATCGCCAAAATACTAACTTCGCCAATTTAAGCCTAATTCTACGCCGGACCTCCAAAACCACTTCCGATCACGCTCCTAAGTCACAAATCATTTCCTGGAGCTAACTGAACCATCAAAATTTATATCCGAGCCCTCTAACACACAAGTCAACTTCTGGTCAACTTTTCCAAACTAACTCTTCCTTAAAGAGACTAAGTATCTCATTTCTTATCAAAACCAATCCAAATCAACTCTAACACACCAAATACCGATAATAAAACATGAAGAAGCATAAAATGGGAGAATTGGAGCGGTTCTCATGAGACGACGGGTCGGGTCGTCACATCCTCCCCAACTTAAATAAACGCCCGTCCTCGAGCGTGCCCAGAGTTGTCCTAGAAGCCAACCAATAGCTGAATGACCTTACCAAGCATATACCCAGAGGTGATCCCACATCACCCTATCTCCCATAGGTCCAATAACACAACATAGATGAAATTCCACAATCCATCTAGTCCATAAACCATAGAACCATATTGCATTTCCCGAAATCATAAACAAAAATCATAACCTCACATATATACTCAGAATAAGCCCGAACCAGTTGTAATAACACATACCTGCAACCTCAGGTGCAATCATATGATATTATACATAACCCAAACACTCGAAACGATAACTTCTATTCACAACAGTTGCCCACAACACCCGAATGCCGATAGAAGATCTCTTATCAACTAAGGTCTTATTCCAACACTTTCATATACTGCCAATGATAAATTAAACACGCAATAAACCGTAATCCATTTCTCAGATCAACCATTCATGAAGCCACTTCCCTTTTGACTAATACCACAGCAGATTTCGAGCTGAACCTCGATTTTTATCCTACTAACAAGCTGAAATCAAATCTATTCGTGTTTATTAATGACCCCAATGATCACCTCGAATCCAACACACCACTCTGGTGATATGACACCTCAATACAGGCCTAATCCACAACTTGCATAATACGCGCATCAATAAGAAACGGTATGAACATACTCAAATCACGAAAAATGACTCACACGAAAGAGTTGTACCTCAGGCTCATTAGTATCATCACAACACAAGGTTGAGACCCCATCTCACATCATAGAAATAAAATACCTAAATCTACCCCGAAAGGTCATATCTTCGCGTGTCTCGCCACAATGTGCGATCCTATCCAAACATTGTTGCACATGAAACACCTCAAGTCACTATGCTCAAAATAGAAAACCACGCACAATTGATGTCTGGAACCCAAGCAATTTATTACTCCCACGGTGAAATAGATAGCATACGACATGCAACCCGATAGGTCATAACCAACACTCCATTTACCTAGCAACACCCAATGACTTTTCCCGCTCGAATTTCACTATGAATCCCCAATAGCACCGCACCACATGAGCCCATAACCAACAAATCATAATGTCTCACAATACCAAAAAGCAACTCAAGCTGAATACGTAGCCACGTCGGCCTGCTAACGAACTCATTACCAAGGAGCCTAAAGCTGCACCTTCCACTACTACAACTCATGCCGGAGCCGTACGAGACGGTGCCCGGCACCAAATCAATATCGAAATCCACAACCTCGCCCGGAAACATGCTCGGCCACAAGAAACACATCCAAAAAGTCCCTCAACACCGGAACTGAACCAATGGTAGAAACCTATGCACTGACATCCATCACGAAGGCCCAATTAAGAAAAGCAGTCCTCCCCAGCCATCCGCTGGTCTTTGGAATACAAACCACTCTTCTAGAACATAATCCGATGCACCTCGCCACTCAATCCGAGGCATTTTCCGGCATAGCCCATAGCGTAATAGTCTAGAATAATCCAACACTGAGACAACAAGTCCACACCCTAACATCATATACAAAATCTAACATACCTAGCAAAGAAAGATCCACTCGGGCCTCCAAATCCCAATAGCCGCTAAACGATGCCGATACACACGATCCACAACCACTACATAGTCTGTACCTAAGAACTTCTAGTCTCCAACTCTATATAGCACACAAATCACCATACATGGTCCCGATTTCTGCCGTATGAATACATATCACACATCAAGTACTCAATCATTCCATGAAAGATATTCTAAAATTTCCGCTGTGCCATCAAACAAAATCAGATATCGATAATTGACCTAATAAGAACGCGCCGCAATACTACCGAGGTATCATCAGCTAAGTCACATTACCCCTTTCCGAGACAAATACTCTCGTCAAATCACTTCCATTTAGCAGTACCATTTCCTTGATTATCTGAGGCTACCCGTTGCCTAAGAGTTTTATGAACTTTCTTACAGAACTGAACTGAAACCTCGCACACACCAGTCTCGGTCCTTTACAACACACCACATATACAATACCATCCAAGGATAATATGAGAACTTTTATCTCCCTTCCGCACGGCAGACATCGACGCACTCAACTAGTCAAGAACTTCCATTGATCCCATCTAGAAGAAAAATTATTACACACTCCATGCTCCGCATGTCCATAGAAAATATACATCTCCAAACCAAAATGAAACCCAACAAGAATTCTCTCCCAAATCCATTTGCACAAGATAAATTGTAAGGACTGAATCATTATAACTAGACCAAGCTAAACAAGCTGTCAGAACTCAAGAGCTTTGCTGCAAAATACATGTACGAACTCATTGCCTCGAACACACGCAAAGAATTAATCACATCCTTACCATACCGATTCGGTCTTCTATCAAGATACTCCACCCATCTAAATTTCCTTCTGTTCCATCCTCAACTTGATATTTCCTCTTGTTGTAGCACCACAATGCCTCACCCGGGCTTACCACACGAGACCCAAGCATGAACCACGCTGTCTGAAACCCATAATTAACATAGAACTACCATAAATTTGAACCTCTTCCAATAAAAACACAGTTTCTAACCACACATGCAACTTGAAGATACCCGATTATTCCCTGTAGGCTCTTAAACACATTAGAACCATTTTTGAAAGTCATTCTCTCTTATTCAAACTGCAAATCACCTGACCTGGCGGACAGAACCCCCCGTGCCTCATTGGCACTCTGATACCGCAAAATGATGTCTTCATCCCAATACAACCAAGCAACTTCCTGCTCTATACGCCGAGCATCCTTTGCCAATAACACTCTAGAAATTTCGTGATTCCCATACTCTATGAGGCATAATGTAACCTTTGTCACAATTTTCCTTTACTCTAGCAATAGCTAACTCACTCGCACGCCCCAAACTGGAACCAACATAGCACCTAACCGTGCAATCAACTAATCAACAGCAACCTCCCTAACTTGGCTCGAAGCCATATATCAGGACACGCTCAATAACACATAACACTTTTACTCTAATAATGACACAATACCATAGTGAGATTAAACTCAAATAATTTATAAGTTTGTGAAAACACAGATCATCTAGTACTGTAATCCTCTGCAAATCTCGCATTCATCCCCACATCAGTTGAGTCCCGTCTCTTAAGTGACACGAATTTTCAAATTGCAACACGTACCCCTCAATTACACAGGAGATCTTCTAACGTACACCTAGGGATCATACCACTTAAGAACACTCCGCAGGAGATAACCCACATGTTTCGCCTCAATTTAGTATTTCTGCATACCTTCCACCGTCATACACATTACACAGTCATTTAATCTTCCTGGGTCTGAACTCATACCGCCATATGTAATGCACTTCCCTCCCCAACTAGGATACACGAAAATATTCTTCACGCGCCTATAACTCGGACTACACATCAAATCACAAAAGGAATTGAACACTTAACAGTTCATCTATTATCCAGCAGACTTCTTCGTCACTACCAAGTATATAGATACATATCGCAGTACTAACATACTCATCATATTTATATCCAACCGCCATTCTGGCTAATAGGGATAATACAGAACATATAAGTTCAAAACACTTGCTCACACAATCAGCACCTCGGTGTTCAATCCATAGGCAATGATCCGGCCTCAAGTCCTACAGACTGGCCCAACATAAACTCAAGGAGATTACATCTCGCCCCTTGATCGGGTAATCACAAGCCATCAAGGCACATCTAATATTGAGCGCTCATGCGCGCATACGAACGCGTGGAAGGAATTTCAAGAGTTTCTTTTCAAGCTGAATCAAGGACGCACGATAAGAATTCAAGAATGTGAAGTTTTCCTAAAGGTTCTGCAGCCTCTCGAGGATAAATACAGACGTATACGTACTGATCCGCGAGACTCTACTAAACCTAATCATGACTCGCGAGACCTAGTAACCTAAGCTCTGATACCAACTTGTCACGACCTAAAACCCGCACTGGTCGTGATGGCGCCTCTCGTGAGGATGAGGCCAGCCGACTAACCCAACTTATCCTTTTAGAATAATTAACATTAATAAGCAACTTTAATATGATTAAATAACCACAGTCTATCAAAAGATCTCTTTAATAAGTTCATAATAAAACCCAAACACAGCCCCAACCGGGGTGTCACAAGTCACGAGCATCTAGAAGGATTTTTAATACAACTACATGGTCTGTAATACATAGAATAAAATTTAGAATCAAAAGGAAGAAATCAAGTGCCACGCACGCTGGCAGTCACCTAGCTCAGCTACGATAACAAAATCTCTAATCAGCTCAAAACCCGCTACCGGTGATCAAATACATGCATCTGCACACGAGGTGCAAGGAGTAAAGTAAGTACTCCAGCTTAGTGAGTAATAAAAGTAAATAATAACTGAGCAGTGAGAAATCACGTAAAGCAAACCATCACGCTATACAGGAGCAGTGAAAAACCTTTTGGGAGAAAGCAGTGAAGCTGTAAAAACCTTTAGAAATATCTTAGCTCAGTTTAAAAGCTCTTTTGAAAATGTCTTTTTCCAACAGGTAAGCAAATGAATGCAAAAAAAGTAGGCAAGCAAGCACAAAAGTCAGCCCCTTGGGCACAACACTCCGTTAACAGATAATGCCAGGATATCAGGTAATTATTGCAAGAAGTAGCATATAAGCCAACGTAACAAGAGTGCAGAAATATTATGACAGATAATACAAATAAGAACAAATGCATGAGTGCAATGCAATGCATATGACGGTACACTCTGTTACCCACTGCGGCGTGCAGCCCGAGCCATCCATGTGTTTATCATCGACGGCGCTCACTGGGGTGTGTACAGGTTCTAGAGGGGCTCCTACAGCCCAAGCGCAATATCAAGCCATCTCGTGGCATCAATTTATTCCTGATCAGTCATTGTTACCTGACCAAGACGCATCCTACAGTGCCATTATTACCACTGTCTAAAGTTTGTCCGCTCTGGTCAGTCATCGTTACCTGACCAAGATGCGTCCTATAGTTCCATTGTTACCACTGTCTAAAGATTTTCCGCTCTGTCAGTCATTGTTACCTGACCAAGACGGTACACGCGCTCACTGCTGCGGTGTGCAACCCGATCCATAGTTATCTTCACAATACAGGCCCTCGGCCTTACTCAGTCAATAATAATCACATAAGCCACTCGGGCAACAATAAAGCATGATGCTCAGCCCCAAAATAATTTATGAAAATATCATTTCGGGTGTTTAAGGCATAATAACTTGGCTGAGTTTTTGTAAAATAGTGGAAAATACATGACTGATTCAAATATATAATTAAATCAGTGAGGGATTATCGACAACAATCCCCGAAGGGTTCAAATAATTGGCACGAAGCCCAAATATGGCAATCAATCCAAATTATCATGAGAACAAGTAGTTTCAGTCAAATACGAAGTAATTTCATCAATCGGAACAGAGCAAGTCGCAATCCCCAATGGTGATCTATCCCACGCTCGCTATCTTGTGTGTAAGTCACCACAATATAGCACTATGGTGTACAAATCTAGGGTTTCAAACCCTCAGGATGTCATTTACAAACATTACTCACCTCGAACTGGTGAAATCTCTAGCTCACGATGCCTTTTCCCGTCAAACCGGCCTTCACGCGCGTCGAATCTATCTAACATCAGAGCGAATACATAACAATATGCCAATGGGACAATACCGAATCAAAAACAATCAAAAAATAGCAAATATCTCGAAATTAGCAAAACCCAAGCCCCGGGCCCACTTCTCGAAACTCAGAAATTTTCACATCACTGGGTTCCTTATCTCGCCACGAGTCTATACATACCAAAAACTCCTAAATCCGACCTCAAATGACCATTCAAATTCCAATTTAAAAATCTCAAAACTCAAACCCTAGTTCTTCCATTTTTAGCTAAATTTCCATGAACTTCGAGGTGGATTTCACAATAAAAATGAGTTTTAAGTTCAAAAATCTTACCTCCAATCGATTCTCCTTGAATCCCTCTTCAATTTCCTTCAAACCGCTCTCAAAAAGACCAACAATAGAATGAATGAGCCCCAAAATTGCGGATGAAATGTTTTAAAACATTCTGCCCAGGTTACTGTAGCTAACTCTATGCGATATCAATCAAGCCCCTGCGATCGCATAGAACAAATTTTCTGTCCCCAATTTTAACCCTATGCGATCGCATAGGCCTCCCTGCGATCGCATAGCACAATGACTTAACACTGTGCAATCGCAAGCCTCCCACCGCGATCGCATTGAACAACCAAACAGCCCCTCAAATTCCTTCTATGCGATCACATGACACCCTGTGCGATCGCATAGAACAAAAATACTCTACAATTTTTCTGCTGCGTTTTACAACTCCAAACTTCCCATTGACCATCCGAAATCACCTCGAGGCCCCCGGGACCTTAACCAAATGTACCAACACATCTTAAAATATTATTCAAACTTGATCCAATCATCAAAACACCTCAACTAACACCAAAATCATCAAATTACATCGAATTCAAGCCTAAGCTTTTCGAAAACTTCCGAAACACGCATTCGATCAAAAACCCAACCAAATTACCTCCGAATAACCTAAAATTTTGCACACACATCCCAAATCACCTAACGAAGCTACAACAACTCTCAGAATTTCATTCTGACTCCTAGATCAAAATCTCACCTATCAACCGGAAATCGCCAAAATACTAACTTCGCCAATTCAAGCCTAATTCTATGTTGGACCTCCAAAACCACTTCTGATAACGCTCCTAAGTCACAAATCATCTCCCGGAGCTAACCGAACCAAGCCCTCTAACACACAAGTCAACTTCCGGTTGACGTTTCCAAACTAAGTCTTCCTTAAAGAGACTAAGTGTCTTATTTCTTATCAAAACCAATCCAAATCAACTCTAACACACCAAATACCGATAACGAAAAATGAAGAAGCATAAAATGGGGGAAATGGAGCGGTTCTCATGAGACGACGGGTCGGGTCGTCACATCGTCCCCAACTTAAATAAACGCTCATCCTCGAGCGTACCTAGAGTTATCCTAGAAGCCAACCAATAGCTGAATGACATTACCAAGCATATACCCGAGGGCGATATCACATCACCCTATCTCGCATAGGTTCGATAACACAACATAGCTGAAATTCCACAATCCATCTAGTCCATAAATCATAGAACCGCATTGCACTTTCCGAAATCATACACAAAAATCAGAACCTCACATCTATACTCAGAATAAGCCCGAATCAGCTACAATAACACATACCTGCAACCTCAGGTGCAATCATATGATATTCTACATAACCCAAACACTCAAAACGATAACTTCTATTCACAACAGTTGCCCACAAGACCCGAATAACGGTAAAAGATCTCTTATCAACTAAGGTCTTATTCCAACACTTTCATATACTGTCAACAATAAAAGAAACATGCAATAAATCGTAATCCATTTCTCAGATCAACCGTTCATGAAGCCACTTCCCTTTTGACTAATACCACAGCAGATTCCGAGCTGAACCTCGATTTTTATCCTCCCAACAAAATGAAATCAAATCCATTATTGTTTATTAATGACCCCAACGATTACCTCGAATCCAACACACCACTCTGGCGATATGACACCTCAATACAGGCCTAATCCACAACTTGCATAATACGCGCATCAATAAGAAACGGTATGAACATACTCAAATCACGAAAAATGACTCATATGAAAGAGTTGTACCTCAGGCTCATCAGTATCATCACAACACAAGGCTGAGACCCCGTCTCACATCATAGAAATAGAACACCTGAATCTACCCCGAAAGGTCATATCTCTGCGTGGCCTCGCCACAATGCGCGATCCTATCCAAAAGTTGTTGCACATGAAACACCTCAAGTCACTATGCTCAAAATCGATAGCCACGCACAATTGATGTCTGGAACCCAAGCAATTCATTACACCCATGGTGAAACAGATAACATACGACACGCAAAACCAATCCAAATCAACTCTAACACACCAAATACCGATAACAAAACATGAAGAAGCATAAAATGGGGAAAACGGAGCAGTTCTCATGATATGACGGGTCGGGTCATCACAATTCATTTGATATGTTAGCATACGCCTTCGTGAAAGCACATGCTGGAGCCATAAAGGTGGCAATTGGAAAATCGAGCATCCTCAAGATAAAACAAAGGAACGACGAGATATTTATGGAGTTTGTATCTAGGTTCTAGATGGAGCGAATGGAGTTACTACTGATCCCATATGACTGGGTAGTACAGGCATTTATGCAAGGTTTGATTGAAAGTAGTTCGATCACATCTCGACAAATAAAGCAAAATCTGATAGAGTATCCAGCTGTGACGTGGTCGGATGTACATAACCGTTACCAATCAAAGATTAGGGTTGAGGATGACCAGTTGGGAGCCCCCTCGGGTTTGATCCATCCTGACAGGTCGGTAGCTAGGCCCTTGAGGGATATGGATAGGGAATTGAGGTCAAACAAAGAGAGTTATCATCCATATATTGATCGGAGAAACAATGGTTCGGGGCGTAAGGTACCTCGGAATGATCGAGGTCAAAGTTCTTGAGGACTCATGAGTAACAGCAGGTTCAATAAGCATACCAACCCCGCAGAGGCACCTTGATTGTCGGAGTATAGCTTCAGCATAGACGCATCGGGGATTGTGTCAGCTATTGAAAGAATCAAAGACACCAAGTGGCCCAGGCCTATGCAAATCGATCATTCTTAAAAGAACTCAAACCTGATGTGTAAGTATCATGGCACACATGGTCATAGAACAGAAGATTGCAAGCAGCTAAGGGAAGAAATGGCCCGGTTATTCAACGAGGGTCATCTTTGAGAATTTCTAAGTGATCGAGCCAAGAACCACTTTAGGGTGATAGATTCAAGAAAAAAATGAGCAGGAAGACCCACAACATGTAACCCACATGATCATTGGCGGTGTCGACATCCCACAAGGGCCTGTGTTCAAATGCAACAAGGTATCGATCACCAGAGAAAAATGGACTCGAAGCTATGTGCCAAAGGACGTCTTATCATTTTGTGATGAGAAAGCACAAGGCATATCCCAACTGCACAATCACACTCTAGTAATCTCTATTCTTTTAAATAAAATTCAAGTTAAACGTGTTCTGGTAGATGCAGATAGCTTGGAAAACATAATTAGATCGAGGATCGTGGAACAACCTGGCCTATAAGATCAGATTGTACCTACGTCCCGGGTCCTAAATGGCTTCAATATGGAAAGCGAAACGACAAAAGGGGAGATAAACCCTACCAGTAAATGTGGCCGGAACCATACATGACACAAAATTCCATATCATCGAAGGTGACATGAGGTATAATGCACTCCTCGGGAGACTATGGATACACAACATGAGGGAAGTGCGTTGAACTCTTCACCAGATGATGAAATTCCCAACATATGAGGGACTGAAAATAGTTAGTTCGGAGAAACATGCTGCAACAGAGATGTTTGCAATCGAGGGGGTGCTGATACCAGAGTCTTCAACCTCGGAGAAATTGAGCACCAAAGATAAGCGGGCGGATAAATAGCAATCACCGTCCCCAGCCTCAATGGAATCGGAGCAACAGGTAATCGAGGACGAAGAAGAGGATTTCCTTACTCCTCGAACCTTCATCTTTCTCAAAGAGTCCAATGCAACCAAGTCAACTGTTGAGGAGCAGGAGCAGGTCATACTGATCGAATACATGCCCGAGAGAAAGGTATACCTGGGAATGGGATTAACCCCCGAACATAGGAAAAAACTCATTCAATTTCTTATTAATAATATGGATTTCTTTTCTTGGTCCCATTTAGATATATAGGGATTCCACTGGAAATCACCACACATCGGCTAAGCATCGACCCCAGGTGCAAACTGGTAAAGCAAAAAAGGAGGCACCAGTCTAAGGTGAAACATGCATTCATAAAGGACGAGGTAAGAAAACATCTTAAGATACGGTATATTCGGGAGGTAAATACCCCGAATGGTTAGCCAATGTAGTTGTAGTTCCTAAAAAAGGAAACAAACTTAGATATGTGTGTAGACTATAAGGAATTGAATAAAGCATGTCCGAAAGATTCTTTTCCACTACCCAGCATCGATCGTATGATTGATGCCACGACTGGCCACCAGATCCTAACTTTTCTCAACACCTACTCCGGGTAAAATCAAATTCAGATGAACCCGAAGGACCACGAAAAGACTTCATTTATTACTAAATTTGGAACTTATTGTTACAACGTAATGCCCTTCAGTCTAAAAAATGTGGGAGCTACATATCAACGCCTAGTCAACAAAATGTTCGAAGAACAAATAGGTAATACAATGAAAGTTTACATTGATGATCTATTGGTTAAGTCCCTGCACGCAGAGGACCATTTGGCTTATTTGCAGGAAACATTCAAAATTTTGAGAAAGTACAACATGAAGCTTAACCCGGAGAAATGTGTCTATGGAATCGGCTCGGGTAAGTTCATCAGCTTCATGGTATCGAATCGGGGCATCAAAATTAACCCTGATAAGATCAAGGCCATCGAGAATATCACGGTCATGGATAGCGTAAAGGTCGTACAAAGTCTAACAGGATGAATTGTTGCCCTGGATCTGTTCATTTCGAGGTCATCAGATCGGAGTCATCAGTTTTTTTCCTTACTTAAAAAGAAAAAGGATTTCGCATGGACCCCTGAATATCAGCAAGCCTTAGAAAAATTAAAACGATATTTGTCGAGCCTGCCTTTGCTTCACACCTTGAAGGTAGATGAAAAAACTTTACCTATACTTGGCAGTATCCAAGATAGTGGTAAGTGGTGTACTAGTTCGAGAAGAGCAAGGTACTTAATTCCCTGTTTATGTAAGCCGGACTCTAGGGGATGCTGAAACTAGATATCCTCACTTAGAAAAATTATCAGTCTCATTGATAAGCGCATCTAGAAAGCTAAAACCATATTTTAAATGTCATCCTATATGTGTATTAACCACTTAGACCCTTTGAAATATTTTGCATAAGCCCGAGCTATCGGGCCAATTGGCCAAATGGGCCATCAAACTTAGCGTGTACGATATCGAATATCAACCCCAAATGGCCCAAGTATCAAATCCTAGCTGACTTCGTGGTCGATTTTTCACCGACCCTCGTACCCAAAGTAGAGAAAGAACTCATGCTAAGTTCGGGTGCATCATCGGGGGTATGGACCCTTTTCACAGATGGTGCCTTAAATGTGAAGGGGTCCGGGATCGGCATTGTCTTAAAGCCGCCTATGGGCGGTACCATTAGACAATCTATCAAAACTTCTAGGTTGACTAAAAATGAAGCTGCGTATGAGTCCATGATTGCAGGTCTTGAACTAGCTAAAGGCTTGGGAGCAGAAGTCATTGAAGCGAAGTGCGATTCGCTATTGGTGGTGAACCATGTAAACAAAAGTTTTGAAGTACGAGAGGATAGAATGCTACGTAAATGGATAAGTTGCATATAACTTTGCACCACTTCAAGGAGTGGACTCTGGATCATGTGCCTCAAGAACAAAATAGCAAGGCCGATGCACTTGCTAATCTAGGATCCTTAGTCGAAGAAGATGACATTGTCCCGGGGACTATCGTCCAGTTATCGAGGTGTGTGGTTGAAAAGGGTCATGCCAAGATAAATTCAACAAGTTTGACGTGGGACTAGAGGAATAAATATATCGACTATTTGAATAATGGAAAACTCCCATCAGACCACAAAGAATCGAGGCCCTAAAACCAAGGCTGGCAGGTTTGCAGTAGATGAAGATGGAACATTGTATAGGAGAACGTTTGATGGGCCATTGGCAATATGTTTAGGGCCAGGGGACACCGATTATGTTCTATTAGAAATGCACAAAGGTACTTGTGGGAATCACTTCGGCATTGAGTCTTTGGTTTGCAAAGTTATTAGAGCAGGGTATTACTGGGATAGCATGGAAAAAGACACTAAGGAATTCGTTAAAAAGTGTGATAAATGCCAAAGGTTTGCCCCGATGATTCATCATCTCGGAGAACATAATCTCGTAGAACACTGATTATGTTCTGATAAATCCACAAAGGTACTTGTGGGAATCACTGCGGCATCGAATCTTTGGTTTGCAAAGTTATTAGAGCAGGGTATTACTGGGATAGCATGGAAAAAGATACTAAGGAATTCATTAAAAAGTGTGATAAATGCCAAAGGTTTGCCCCGATGATTCATCATCCTGGAGAACAAGTCTACCAGGTCCTTTCATGAAATAGGGAATGGACATAGTTGGCCCTCTAACAATGGCCCCAGGTAAAGCTAAATTTATCTTGTTTATGACTGATTATTTTTCTAAATGGGTGGAAGCACAAGCCTTCGAGAAGGTCAGGGAAAAAGAAGTTATTAACTTCATCTGGGACCACATCATATGCCGGTTCGGGATACCTGCCGAGATTGTATGTGACAATGGAAAACAATTCATCGGCAACAAGGTAACGGAGTTCCTTGAAGCACACAAAATAAAGAGGATATTGCCAACACCATACACCCAACTGGAAATGGACAGGCTGAGTCAACAAACAAAACTATCATTCAAAACTTGAAGAAAAGGTTGGATGATGCAAAAGGGAAATGGAGAGAAGTTCTATCCGGGGTCCTTTGGACATATCGAACAATATCGAAGTCTAGAACTGGGGCTACCCCATTTTATTTAGTATATGGCTCCGAGGCCCTTATCCTTGTCGAGGTCGGAGAACCCAGTGCCAGGTTTCAACATGTATCAGAGGAGTCCAATCACCAGGATATAAGTATAAGCCTCGAGCTATTAGATGAGAAACATGAAGCATCACTCGTTTGCATGGCCGCGCAGAAGAAAAAGATCGAAAGATACTACAATAGAAGGGCTAAGCTTCGACACTTCGGAATCGGGGACTTAGTTCTACGGAAAGTTACCCTCAATATTTAATATCCGAATGAAGGGAAACTAGACCCGAATTGGGAAGGACCGTACTGAGTCCTCGGAGTTGTCGGTAAAGGATCTTACAAGCTTAGCACAATGGAAGGTAAACAACTGCCGAACAATTGGAATGTATCATTACTCAAACGATATTATTGCTAAGGTATGAGTGTATCTTTCCTATCCATTTGAATTTCAAACTAACTTATTGCAAGTGTTCGACCGAGGCTATCAGAGGCACCTCTTTATGGGAAGGTCTTAGGCTTTAAAGCATGCGTTGCACTCTTTTTCCCTTAGATCGTATTTTGTACCGAATGGGTTTTACCGGTAAGTTTTTTAACGAGGCAACAACTTATGCTACCTATGGAGAACTCAATAGTATCCAAGGCTTCTTTTCAATCAACCTCGAATACTGGGGGTCATCACCCTCGTAGGTCATATTAACAAGGAAAATACTCCACGCCTAAAAGGGACTCGATAGGAAAATTTGTAACAGCCAAACGGTCAGATGAACCGTGTCCATATAGAATAGTCGAGCCCCGACGGCAAAACATGTACACATGTAGCAATTATTTGATGAAGCATTCTATTTATATCAAAAACACTTTATGTCTCAAAGAAGTCTACTATGCTACGAGCTCTACACTCATAATCATACGGGAAACGGCTCAAGAGCCAGAGCACGAATGTAACCCCGAGATAGTCGAGGAATGTCATCGACAGTCGGCACATTCGAGTTGTTGAAAACTCGGACTTATAAGACCTCAAAGAGGTATACCCTAGATACAAAGGCCAAGGCCAACATACTTGGGGACTAACTTTTCGAACAAGTTCAAAAGGTTATCGGGAAACAAGTCGAAGAGACACATCCGAAGGCTACGACCATGTTAAAGACTACGGTCATATAAAAAGGATAAGACCGAAATTATGTGGCTCGGAGATGTCCGACATCCGCCATAAATTAAAGGCCTTCAAACACTTTGAAAAAATCGGTTAAATCAGGCTACCTTCGGAAAAAGCAAAGATAAAGGGCTTCGATAAAATCAACCCTCGAATGATTTAGAGGCTTCGATAACATCAGCCTTCAAACAAATCTCAAGAGGTATTCGATTATGTTTACACAAACAAATTACTAATAAGCTTACGATCTGTCGAACCTTGGAAAAACCCAACGGTCACCAAAAAAACACATGTTAAGGCATAGATAAATTTTCACCAAGTCTTTTAGCTGAAAAGAGGGAAATATTATAGCTGCTTTAGAGGACGAATTGGCCCAACTTAAAAAGCCTAAGGGCTGATATAAAAGAGACTAAGGGCCAAAACATATAGGGTTCGAGACCTCGTTCTCACTCAACTCGGACTCAAGAGCCTCGACATCCCGAACTCACATCAAATCAATTTAAACTTTGCTCGAGGATTAACAAAACCTTAAGGGGTATTATATTGATCAATAAAAACATAATGGTTTATTATGTTCTGAGTCCAAACCAATACTCGAATTGATCATTTGAGTTATACAATCAAAATCTTCCACAAATGAGAACAAAATGAAATTAAACACAAGTTGAGGATAGAGAAAAAAGGTCCTTTATATTCATAAGGGATGTTTTACAAAGTATATTTACAACACCCACTGTAAGCACGTGATTTTTGCCCTATGTGAATTATTCCCAAAAATTCAAGCAAAATAATTTCTTTCATTATTTTGCAATTTTGCGGATTTTTGTGACATTTTATATTAGTTGTTGGCATTTTCTTTATGCATTTTAATTAGTGAAAAATACAAAAATACTTGATATTTGAACTTAGGGTTTAATTTCGCATTTTAGGATTAATTAGTAATAAAGAAAATAACAAAAATAGTTCAATTTGCAATTTTAATTTTGATTTTTGATTTTTAGTAGTGTTTCTTTTGAATTTATTTGGTGTTAATTAGTCTAGGATTAGTTGAGTACTAGGAGTTAATTTATATTTTTAATTGAATATTAGGAATTAATTTAGATTTTTAGGAATTAATTAAAATGAAAAATTGAATTGAAAGATAGAAGTTTGGGCTGTTCAGATTTAATTCAACCAGGCCCAATAGATACCCCTTTAAACCCGCACAACCCAGGCCCAAAATGCCTTAGCCCAGTCCGGCTCAGATACGCCAAAACGACATCGTATTGCCCAAATCAATCTCAACCGTCGAGGTTGATTAATCCAACGGATGGGAAGCCCCCATCATTAACTACATACATGTCGGAAATTCACCCCCCCTCCCACCCCTCATTCCTCATCACAGACCATCCTTGATATCTCCGGCATAACGCCACAGTTGGCCGCCTTGGACCGCCACCGGAAATTTCCTCACGGCGGCGGCCGGTCTCCAAACGGTCCCAAATTCACACTGCATCATCCTCTCACCCTCCTCTCTCTATATACCCAAGTATTCTTCTTCGAATCATAACCAATTTCTTCGAATATCCAAATATGTGAACGCCGCCTCCGCCGCCTACGGCGGCGCCACCACAAACCGGTCCCAAATTAACACCCTAGGACCTCCTCAACCTCCTTATCCCAAATATCCAAACCATTTCCCTCGAATCATTGCCAATCTTTTTGAATCTTCATTTGAATATCCTGCCAAAACCCTACTTCTTCTAAATCCTATCAAAATTACACCCTACAATCTCCCTGACCCTGTCATACTGAATTCTAAGCCATTATCTTTCAAATCCAAGCAAAACTCCGTTAATTCAAGATATAGGGTTCAAAAGTTCAACCTGTTTTGGGATTTCAAGTGCTCGATTGATTTTGAATTAATATTACAGGCCTATTTTAGACGAAATAGACATGCAACATTAATTGAAAATCTAAATTCAAGGTTAGCCATGTGAAGACCCAAAATCAGTGAGTTGCTTATTCTTCTTTTTGTTTTTGAATTATCCTCTCTTCTTGACTTTTTTACTTCATGAATAATTGATCCGAGTTTTGTTTTCGGAATCAATAATCCTATCTGTTTCTATTTTTGTTCACTTCATTCCGTCTGAGTTCTACTAATCCACAATACGAAGTTGTTCATTTAAGCTTTGTCATTATAGTTTTTTGCTGTTCGTCAGTATGCTAGGACGTAGTTTTAATTTTAGAATAAGCTAGTAGGGTTTTCTTGCATTTAATTAATTTTTTGAATGCTAATTGATTCTGGTTTTAGCCTTTAGTTTTTGGTTCAATTTTTCTCTAATTTTCTGCTGGTTTGAATTCGTGATTGTTGTCGAGTGAGTAATTCATGTTTGCCATTAATGATTCGACCCCAGTACAATTTCGTTTATATTGTTGACTTGTTTGGTGAATAATTCAGTCAGATTTAAGTTCCATGTTAGTTCAATTGTAAGGTCTGTTTAGATTTTAGCTGAATTTCCCTTTGCTTTAGGGTAATTAACCATGGTTAAAGGGCTGGGTTAGTTAATTCTAGTTTGGGGTAAATTTTAGATTAGATAAAGGGTAAGTTAGGCATTTTAGACAAGAGAATCTTTTAATAACTGAAATGGAACTCCCTAGGACTTTCTAGAAGGGGTTCTAAGTTGAATTCACAAAAATAGGGGTAATAACTTAGGCAACAAGTCAGTAAGTTAGGGACTAGTTAGTCAAAATCATAAAATAATTGAGGGACTAAAGGCTAATACTGAAATCTAAAGGTTGCCCCTCATTTTGCCTATAAATAGGCATGACTAGTGCCTTAAGGAACAAGTTTTCAACATCTAGAATTCCTCCCAAAAATTCCCTAACTCTCCACAAACTGAAATTTGAATTTCAGATCTGAAAACCAGATATGGAATTCGAAAATCTCTTTGTCATCTGAAAATCTCCAAAAAAATACACAAAAGCTATAGAAAAACTAAAAAAATACTGTTACATTGAGTTTTCTAGGCCAATTTCAAGTTCTAGCAATTGTTTTCCTACTGAACTACAAAGGTTTTGGTTTAGGTTTGGTTTGAATTTGGTTTGTTCAAGTTGAATTCTGGTCTGTTGAAGTTTTGGAAGCTTACTGTGTTTGATTTCAAGTAATTTTGGGGTCAATTAAGCTGTTTTGGTCATCTATTGGGCATGTCAATTTCTGAGTTCATTCCTGGGCTTTTGAGAAGTTGTTTTGATTCGAAAATTACTCCTATTGTGGCTGGTTGTGATCTGTTGATTTGTCACCTGCTGCTCCTGACTTTTCCTTTTTCTATTTGATTCACACTTCAGGTACATATCTCAACATTACCTCGATGTAGCTGTTGAAACAGAAATGAAATAGAGTATTTTTACGTTCTCTGCTTCACGACGTGTGTTCATTTGAATGATGTATAGATTGTTAGATATATGTTAGCTTATTTGTGTGTTGTCTGATATATTTTAGTGTTGGTTTGTAATGACATGAATTTTGAACTATAGGACTGTTTCTAACTGTACTAAACTGTTAAATCTGAGCTTAAGTTTCTTCATTCTAAATAATAGCCTTAGTGTAGTGTAATTTGAATTCATGCGATAACTGTTCATTAAAACTTGAAACTGGCTTTAAAATCAGAATGTATACGATGTCAATGTTAAACTCAGGCCTAATAAATATTTTAGTAATGCAGCACTTTATGTTTTGACACCAGTGAGTTGATTTTAAGATCAGAAAATAAATATTTAAATTGGTGAAGTTTGTTTGTTAAGTTTGATAGCTCAACTTAGTTAATAATTACTTTGCTCTAATCATTGCCTCTTGAATTTTGTAGTAATATGTTTAGCTATACATAAGCATGGGCATGAAACTAGAATGAAAGCAATCAGTATCACCTTATTTGTTCAAATTGAATTGAGGTGTGGTTTGGTTTAGCAATCAGGGCTCGACGGCCCATTTTCAGACAGTTTGGGCCTCAGTACCCTAACGAGCGGCCCAGGTCCTGTCCTGACTTATGTGCTCGTTTGGACCTGGGCCCAGGTCTATGACTGGTCCACTTTTGTATAGGACCTGGGTTATGATTTCCTCACACATGCTGTGTTCAAGGCCCAAAATGGTTAAGGACCTGAAGTTATATAAGTGCATGGACCCAAATATAGTAACACTTAAACAAAATTCATTAATTAGGGCTATTTTTATTATTTTTTTATTAGAGACAATATAAAATAGAAAATCATAGTTGCTTTAAGTTTTCTTTTAAATAATAAAAATGAACTGCGCCGCACCAAATAAAATCACAAATTGCGTGGCCTCTTTAATTATTTCTTTTAAAAATTTTAAACCTCGGGACATGTCATTTAGCGAATTTCGTGGCTTCCCGCAAAGTTAATAATGCGCTAGTTTCTTTAGAATTCGGGATAGGCCATTTAGCGAATCTCATGGCCTCCCGCAAAGTTAATAATACGCTAGTTGCTTTAGGTCCGACATTTAATAAAATTACCTTCTTAAACTTGGGTGCACATTTATGTGACCCAAATCCAAATTCCAATACGAAGTTGTTCATTTAAGCTTTGTCGTTATAGGTTTTTGCTGTTAGTTAGTATGCTAGGATGTAGTTTTAATTTTGGAATAAGCTAGTAGGGTTTTCTTGCATTTAATTAATTTTTGTTAATGCTAATTGATTCTGGTTTTAGCCTTTAGTTTTTGGTTCAATTTAGCTCTGATTTTCTACTGGTTTGAATTCCTGATTTTTGTCGAGTGAGTAATTCATGTTTGCCATTAATGATTCGACCCCAGTTCAATTTCGTTTGAATTGTTGACTTGTTTGGTGAATTATCTTAGTTTGGATTAATAACTCAGTCAGATTTAAGTTTCATGTTAGTTAATTATAGGGTCTGTTTAGATTTTAGCTGAATTTCCCTTTGCTTTTGGGTAATTAACCATGGTTAAAGAGCTGGGTAAGTTAATTCTAGTTTGAGGTAAATTTCATATTGGATAAAGGATACGTTAGGTATTTTAGACAAGAGAATCTTTTAATAACTGAAATGGAACTCCCTAGGACTTTTTAGAAGGGGTTCTAAGTTGAATTCACAAAAGTAGGGGTAATAACTTATGCAACAAGTCAGTAAGTTAGGGACTAGTTAGTCAAAATCTGAAAATAATTGAGGGACTAAAGGCTAAAACTGAAATCTGAAGGCTGCCCCTCATTTTGCCTATAAAAATGCATGACTAGTGCCTTAGGGAACAAGTTTTCAACTACTAGAATTCCCCCCAAAAATTTCCTAAGTCTCCACAAACTGAAATTTGAATTTCAGACCAGAAAACCAGTTCTGGAATTCGAAAATCTCTTTTTCATCTGAAAATCTCCAAAACAAATACACAAAAGCTATAGAAAAACCAAAAAAAATACTGTTACATTGAGTTTTCTAGGCCAATTTCAAGTTCTAGCAATTATTTTCCTAGTGATTGAAGTGCTACAAAGGCTTTGGTTTAGGTTTGGTTTGAATTTGGTTTGTTCAAGTTTAATTCTGGTCTGTTGAAGTTTCAGAAGCTTACTGTGTTTGATTTCAAGTAATTTTAGGGTCAATTAAGCTATTTTGGTCATCTATTGGGCGTGTCAATTTCTGAGTTCATTCCTGGGCTTTTGAGAAGCTGTTTTGATTCGAAAATTACTCCTATTATGGCTGGTTGTGATATGTTGATTTGTCACATGCTACTGCTGACTTCTCCTTTTTCTATTCGATTCACACTTTAGGTACACATCTCAACATTACCTCGATGTAGGTGTTGAAACAGAAATGAAATAGAGTATTTTCACGTTCTCTGCTTCACGACGTGTGTTCATTTGAATGATGTATAGATAGTTAGATATATGTTGGCTTATTTGTGTGTTGTCTGGTATAGTTTAGTGTTGGTTTGTAATGACATGAATTTTGAACTATAGCACTGTTTCGGACTATACTATACTGTTAAATCTGAGCTTGAGTTTCTTCATTCTAAATAATAGCCTTAATGTAGTGTAATTTGAATTCATGCGATAACTGTTCATTAAAACTTGAAACTGGCTTTAAAATCAGAATGTATACCATGTCAATGTTAAACTCAGGCCTACTAAATGTTTTAGTAATGCAGCACTTTATGTTTTGATACTAGTGAGTTGATTTTAAGATCAGAAAATAAACATTTAAATTGGTGAAGTTTGTTCGTTAAGTTTGATAGCTCAACTTAGTTAATAATTACTTTGCTCTAATCATTGCCTCCTGAATTTTGTAGTAATACGTTTAGTTATACATAAGCCCGGGCATAAAACTAGAATGAAAGCAATCAGTATCACCTTATTTGTTCAAATTGAATTGAGGTGTGGTTTGGCTTAGCAATCAAGGCTCGACAGCCCATTTTTATACAGTTTGGGCTTCAATACCCTAACGAGCGGCCCAGGTCCTGTCCTGACTTATATGCTCGTTTGGACCTGGGCCCAGGCCTATGACTGGTCCACTTTTGTATAGGACCTGGGCTATGATTTCCTCACACGGGCTGTGTTCAAGGCCCAAAATGGTTAAGGACCTGAAGTTATATAAGTGCATGGACCCAAATATATTAACCCTTAAACAATATTCATTAATTAGGGCTATTTTTATTTTTTCTTTATTATTAGAGATAATATAAAATAGAAAATTATAGTTGCTTTAGGTTTTCCTTTTAAATAATAAAAATGAGTTGCGCCGCGCCAAATAAAATCACAAATTGCGTGGCCTCTTTAATTATTTCTTTTAAAAATTTTAGACCTCGGGACATGCCATTTAGCGAATTTCTTGGCTTCCCGCAAAGTTAATAATGCGCTAGTTTCTTTAGAATTCGGGATAGGCCATTTAGCGAATCTCATGGCCTCCCGCAAAGTTAATAATACGTTAGTTGCTTTAGGTCTGACATTTAATAAAATTACCTTCTTAAACTTGGGTGCACATTTATGTGACCCAAATCCAAATTCCAACTGTCGACGCCCCCCTTTTTCGGGTTTACGACATTATGGACAAAATAACTCTTATTCATTTTTGAGGAACCGGGTTATGGAATTTGAAGAGTCGCCACCTAATGATTATAATACATTAGGACACTTTTTTTTAGAGAAAAGAAAGGATTTGAAGGAAAACTAGAGTTCGGGTAAGGGCTTGAGATTATCTCGAGGGGAAGGTGTTAGGCACCCCTCAAGATCCACTAATGTGGTTCCCGTCCATGCTTAGTTGTGACTTTAAGAAGAGCAAGAGTAAACAAACAAGGTTCGCATATAGGGAATACAAATAAGTTGAAAGTTTTGAAAGGAAAGAGGGAAAAGATGCAAACGCTTTTTGGAAAGAAAACGTAAAATTTCTAAACCATAAGAATAAAGGGAGAAGTTCCTAGGTTTAAATATAATATAGATCACGTTGGTGCAATTTTCAGCAAGTCATTTCCGCACGAGATATTAGTGCACCATTATCATCATCTCCATATTCTACCCTTCCCACCCGTTAAGGTATTTAAGCATGTTTGGTTTCGTTTACTTATTGCATGCTAGTACCCGTCCCAACCTATTAGTCCTGAGGTATTTAGGACTTCTAATCCTAAAAGGGGAAGGAGAGGGGATGAGGGCATATATGGAGTTTAAAGGTAAAAATGCTAAAGCGTCAATCAAAACAAATAGAACATAAGGGGAATAAACACACATACAAAGGCTGCACATAAAAAAACCCTTAAGCCATACAGCAACTACTTTAGCATGACTTGCAATTACTGATTTGGTCTTAAGATTAAAACGGCTGACAGACTAATTTAACACATGGAGTTGGATAAAAGTCTGCATTAGGCAACCCGGATCCAATTGTTAGAACTGATGTATTTTAAACGGGTTATTGATTAAGAACCTAATGCAGGAGAGTTTGAACAACAGATTGAAAATTACACAAGTTCATAGATAGCTTCGAAAATCAGCAGAATTGTTTAAGTGCAATACAGTAGAGTTGTAAAGGAGAATTCCGAAATTGAAAAGACTTTGAAAGCAAGAACGAGTTAAAGACTGTTTTGAAATAATAGCTTCATGAGATGAATAAAAATTCAGGCAGAAAGTTGAAAACTATTTTAGGAAAGAAGATGCAAGTTTAGAAAATTTAAGAGCATTGCGAACTGGTAAGAGTTTTTGAAATAAACAAGTTTGGACGAGTTTTGTTGAAAACGCTGAAGCTAAT
>MDKF010103258.1:0-14517 GCA_026770625.1 Nicotiana glauca
TCTATACGTTGGGGGTCGAGCATGACCGTGAGTCTTAAATTGATAATCTCACATTCTTATGTGATTCTATGAAAGGATTAATTGTTGAGCCTTGGCACCGAGTTATTGTTTCTCTTGTCAATTATATATATATATATTGAGAACTATGTTAAAAGTGAAATGGGAGCGAGTGCTACGCCTACCACATGATATGTAATGGAAATGGGAACGAGTGGTACGCCTACCACAGATTATATTGAAATGGGAGCGAGTGGTACGCCTACCATAATTTATATCGATTACTGTTATTGGCCATAGTTATCGGTGACATATTGTGCATTGTGTTGATAATGAAATGGGAGCAGGTGGTACGCCTACCACAAGATATTAATTGAAATGGGAGCGGGTGGTACGCCTACCACAAGATATTAATTAAAATGGGAGCGGGTGGTACGCCTACCACAAGATATTAATTGAAATGGGAGCGGGTGGTACGCCTACCACAAGATATGAATTGAAATGGGAGCGGGTGGTATGCTTACCACGAGATATGCAATGAAATGGGATCGGGTTGCACGCCTGCAACAAGATGAGTTGAATTTGAAAGTGATTTTAATTCCATTACTCGTTTATTTCTGATATTATATTTTGTTGTTACCCCAGAACATGTTTTCCCTTCCCAAATATTTAACGTATTTTCCTGTCATTCTTGTTGTGTATATATATATTTTGAACTGCACAGGTTTATGTGAGTGTCTGGTTCTAGCCTAGTCACTACTTCGCCGGAATAGGCCAGACACTTACCAGCACATGGGGTCGGTTGTGCTGATTCTACACTCTGCGCTCTTTTGCGCAGATATAGGTTTCGGACAGCAGCAGCAGCAGTAGTGCGAGTGTTAGCATTTCTATCAGCAAGACACCGAGGTAGCCTTGCTTGCGTGCGCAAGACCCGGCATCTCCTTTATCTTTATTTTATGTTTGTTATCTCATGTATTCGAGACAAACAATTTTATATTTCTTTCAAACGGTTGTGTTTAGTATTCTTAGATGTTCGTGAGTATTGTGACACCAGTTCTTGGGTAGTGATTTATGTTTGGATTTCTGTATCGCATCTAGTAACATTTACTAAGTCTTCCGCTAAATTAATTTATTCCACTGTAATAATATTTTATTGCTAAATGTTTTAAAATAAGAGTTGTAAAAAAATGGAAAGATAAGTAAGAGTTGGCTTGCCTAGCTCCCACTAGTAGGTGCCATCACGACTCACGATGGTGGGAAATCCGGGTCGTGACAAGTTGGTATCAGAGCACTAGGTTACATAGGTCTCACAACTCACGAACAACCTTAGTAGAGTCTGAGGGATCGGTGCGAAGACGTCTTTATTTATCCCCCAGAGGCTACAGAGTTAGGAAAAAATTTCACCTTTATTCTTTCCTGTCGTGCGAATTTGTTCTTCAAATGCTAATTGAATTTCTACTCTGTTCTTCCACAGATGGCAAGAACACGTGCTTCCTCATCTACTGATCAATAGCCTTAGGCCCCAGCAGCAGCTCCCGCTAGGGACAGAGGTCGAGGTTGAGGCCGTCTTAGAGGCCAAGGTAGGGGCAGAGCTCAGCCCCGAGCAGCAGCACCAGTGGCGGAGCCTCAGATTCAGGTTGAGGAGAAGGTTCCAGCCCCAACAGCTCTAATGGGCCCAGCTCAGGTCCCAGAGGGGTTCACTGCCACTCCAGTTCTTCAGGACGCTTTGGTCCGATTGGTAGGCTTTATAGAGGGCATCTCTAGAGCGGGTTTGCTTCCAGCAAAACCAGTCACATCTCAGGCTGGAGGAGGGACCCCGACTCTTGCTACACGCACTCCGAAGCCAATAGCTCCCCAGGTTCAGGTTCCAACAGTTCAGCCAGCTATGGCAGTTCAGCCAGGTATAATGGCTCGGATTGGTGAGGGTGCAGCTATGTCCGCTGATGCTTTATGGAGATTGGACAGATTTACCAAGCTCTTCACTACCACATACAGTGGCACTTCTTCAGAGGATCCCTATGTCTTTTTATATAGCTGCCACGAGGTTCTCCAGACTATGGGTATTGTGGAGACCAATGGTGTTGACTTTGCCACTTTTCGTCTATTTGGATCCGCCAAGACTTGGTGGAGAGACTATTGTTTATCCAAACCAGCAGGGTTGCCATCTTTGATTTGGGACCAGTTTGCAGAGTTATTTTTGGAAAAGTTTCTTCCAGTGACTCAGAGGGAGGCTCTTCGTAGGTAGTTTGAGCGCCTCCATCAGGGCTCCATGTCAGTCACTCAGTATGAGACTCGGTTTATTGACCTAGCTCGGCATGCCATTGTCATACTTCCCACCGATAGAGAGAGGGTGAGGAGGTTTATTGATGGTTTGATTCAGCCAATTCGTCTTTAGATGGCTATGGGAGCCGGGAGTGAGATCACTTTTCAGGAGGCGGCCAATGCAGCCCGCCGGATCGAGATGGCTCTGTCTCAGGGAGGAGGTCATGGGTCGGATAAGAGGCCCCCTAAATCAGGTAGATTCAGTGGTACCTCGTCTGGAGGTAGAGATTCTTATGGTAGAGGCCATCCTCCTAGGTCTTTTCAGTCAGCCCTTCAGGTTTCTCACGGCACTTTAGGTGGTCGTGGTTCTCAGCCGCATTACTCTGATCAGCAGTTGTATAGTGCACCATCAACACCTATCAGTGCACCACCACTTCAGAATGTCCAGGGCCGTCATCCCCAGCAGCCGAGGGCATGTTTCACGTGTGGAGACACGAGGCACATTGCCAGGTATTGCCCTCGAGCTTCGAGTAGTTCCCAGCACCAGAATTCTTGTGCTATGATTCAGGCATCGGAAGTTCCACAGCCTGCCCATCCAGCTAGAGGTGGTGGCAGGGGTATTAGAGGTGGAGGTAGAGGTCATAGAGGTGGAGCGCAGACCGATAGAGGTAGAGGCCAACCAGCAGCTGATCGTCCCAGAGATATTGCTCAGGGTAGTGGGGCTCAACCCCGATGTTATGCACTTCCTGCCAGACCAGAGGCTGAGTCCTCAGATGCGATTATTACAGGTATTATTCTGATTTGTGATAGAGAGGCTTCAGTGCTATTTGACCCTGGGTCTACATATTCGTACGTGTCTTCCTATTTTGCACCGTACCTGGTTCAGCCTAGTGATCCACTGGGTGTTCCTGTTTATGTGTCTATGCTAGTGGGTGATTCTATTGTGGTCGATCGAGTTCATCGATCTTGTATTGTGGTGATTGGGTGTCTTGAGACCCGTGTTGATTTATTGCTCTTAGATATGGTTGACTTCGATATTATATTAGGAATGGACTGGCTATCTCCATATCATGCTATCTTGGATTGCCATGCCAAGACTGTGACCTTAGCTCTTCCGAATTTGCCTTGTGTAGAGTGGAAAGGAATTTTTGGTCATACTACCCGCAATGTTATTTCGTATGTTAAGGCTCGGCGTATGGTTGAGAAAGGGTGTTTGGCTTATCTAGCCTATGTTCGTGATTCCAGTGTCGAGGTTCCTTCTATTGATTCTGTGCCCGTGGTTCGTGAGTTTCCTGAAGTTTTCCCTTCAGACCTGTCGGGTATGCCGCCCGAAAGGGATATTGATTTTTTCATTGATTTGGCTCCAGGCACTCAGCCCATTTCTATTCCACCATATCGCATGGCTCCGCCAGAGTTAAAAGAATCGAAGGAACAGTTGCAGGATTTGCTTGAAAAGGGTTTCATTAGACCAAGTGTTTCGCCGTGGGGCGCGCCGGTATTATTTGTAAAGAAAAAAGATGGTTCGATGAGAATGTGCATTGATTACCGGCAATTCAACAAGGTTACAATAAAAAATAAGTATCCTCTGCCGTGGATTGATGATTTATTTGACCAGCTTCAGGGTGCCAAGGTGTTTTCAAAGATAGACTTGAGATCGGGCTACCATCAGTTGAAGATTAGGGCATCGGATGTTCCTAAGACAGCTTTCCGCACTCGGTACGGACATTATGAATTCATGGTCATGCCTTTTGGATTGACAAATGCCCCAGCAGCTTTTATGGAATTGATGAATCGAGTGTTCAGGCCTTATTTAGACTTGTTTGTAATAGTCTTCATTGATGACATATTGATATACTTCTGCAGTCAGGAGGAGCATGCGCAGCATCTCACTGTGGCTCTTCAGACTCTGAAAAATAGCCAACTATATGAAAAATTTTCAAAGTGTGAGTTTTGGCTAAGTTCAGTTGCATTCCTGGGTCATATTGTGATGGCACCAAGTATTTAGGTTGATCCAAAGAAGATTGAGGCAGTCAAGAACTAGCCTAGACCAACATCAGCCACAGAGATTCGGAGTTTCTAGGGATTAACAGGTTATTATCGGCGGTTCGTGGAGGGGTTTTCATCTATTGCAACCCCGATGACCAGATTGACCCAGAAAGGTGTCCAGTTCGAATGGTCAGATGAATGTGAGGCGAGCTTTCAGAAGCTCAAGATAGCCTTAACCACAGCACCGGTGTTGGTTTTGCCCACAAGTTCGGGACCCTATACTGTCTATTGGTATGCTTCCCGTATTGGGCTTGGTGCAGTGTTGATGCAGGATGGCAAGGTTATTGCCTATGCTTCGAGGCAATTGAATATTCATGAAAAGAACTATCCAGTACATGACCTGGAGTTGGTGGCGATTGTTCACGTATTGAATATTTGGAGGCATTATCTGTATGGCATGGCATGTGAAGTATTCACCGATCACAAGAGCCTTCAGTGCCTGTTTAAACAGAAGGAGTTGAATTTGAGGCAGAGAAGGTGGTTGGAATTGTTGAAGGATTATGATATTACCATCTTATATCACCCGGGAAAAGCAAATGTGGTGGCCGATTCTTTGAGCAGGAAGTCAGCCAGTATGGGCAATCTTGCTTATATTCCGGTCAGTCAGAGGCCGCTCACTATGGATGTTCAGGCTTTAGCCAACCGATTTGTGAGATGGGATATTTCTGAGCCTAGTCGAGTGCTAGCTTGCACGGTCGCTCGCTCTTCATTATTTGAGCATATCCGCAATCGGCAGTTTGATGATCGCCATTTATGTGTCCTTAAAGACACGGTTCAGCGAGGAGGTGGAAAGCAGGTCACCTTAGATGCTGATGGAGTCTTGAGATTGCAAGGTCAAATTTGTATGCCAGATGTTGATGGGCTTTGAGAATTGATTTTAGAAGAAGCTCACAGTTCCCGGTATTCTATTCATCCAGGTGCAGCAAAGATGTACCAAGACTTGCGGCAACATTATTGGTGGCATAGAATGAAAAAGGATATTGTGGCATATGTAGCGCGGTGTTTGAACTGTCAATAGGTTAAATATGAGCATCAGAGACCCGGTGGTTTATTTCAGAGAATTGAGCTTCCTAAGTGGAAGTGGGAGCGGATCACTATGGACTTCGTTACTGGCCTTCCAATGACTCGGAAGAAGTTTGATGCTATTTGGGTTATTGTTGATAGGCTGACCAAGTCAGCGCATTTTGTTCCGGTTGCCACAACCTATTCGTCCGAGAGGTTAGCGGGGATTTATATCAAGGAGATTGTTCGCCTTCATGGGGTGCCTATATCTATCACTTTGGATCGAGGTCCGCAACTTACCTTGCATTTCTGGAAGGCGTTTCAGAAAGAGTTGGGCACCCAGGTTTAGTTGAGCACAGCGTTTCATCCTCAGACGGACGGTCAGTCCGAGAGGACTATTCAGATTTTAGAAGATATGCTCCGAGCCTGTGTTATCGATTTTGGAGGTTCGTGGGATCAGTTCCTGCCTTTGGCAGAGTTTGCTTATAATAACAGTTATCAATCGAGCATTCAGATGGCTCCTTATGAAGCTTTGTATGGTAGACGGTGTCGATCTCCGATTGGATGGTTCGAGCCGGGAGAGACTCGGCTGTTGGGTACAGATTTAGTTCAGGAGGCCTTGGAAAAGGTCAAGATCATTCAGGATAGGCTTCGTACAGCTCAGTCCAGGCAAAAGAGCTATGCAGATCGTAAGGTTTGAGATATAGCTTTCATGGTTGGTGAGCGAGTATTGCTCCGAGTGTCGCCTATGAAGGGCGTGATGAGATTTGGGAAGAAGGGCAAACTTAGCCCTAGGTTTATCGGCCCATTTGAGATTCTTGATCGTGTGGGAGAGGTGGCTTATAAACTTGCCTTGCCATCTAGCCTGTCAGCTGTGCATCCAGTGTTTCATGTATCCATGCTCCGGAAATATCACGACGATCCATCGCACGTGTTAGATTTCAGCACTGTCCAATTGGACAAGGATCTATCTTATGAGGAGGAACCGGTAGCTATTCTAGACCGACAGGTTCGACAGTTGAGGTCGAAGAGTTTCCCTTCTATGCGATTTCAGTAGAGAAGTCAGCCTCCTGAGGCATCGACCTGGGAGTCCGAGTCTAACATGCGGAGCCGTTATTCTCATCTATTCCCTGACTTAGGTACTTCTTTCTTTTGTCCGTTCGAGGACGAACGATTGTTTTAGAGGTGGAGAATGTGACGATCCAAAGGGTCATCACTTGTTTTCATAGTCATTCTGTGCTTTTGAGGCCTTGAAAACCTCACTTTTAGTTGCCTCGATTTGCGTGCGCAGACTGGGCGCGCAGCCAGAAAGTTTTTATGTTGAAATATATGAATTATGTGAAAAAATTGAAGACTTTTGATATTAATATGATTAAAGTTGACTTTGGTCAACATTTTTGGTAAACGGACCCGGACCCGTGATTTGATGGTCTCGGGAGGTCCGTAAAAAAATATGGGACTTTGGCGTATGCCCGGAATTGAATTCCGAGGTCCCAGGCTCGAGAAATGAATTTTTTCGTGAAATTATTTTCTGAAAATATTTAAGGAAAACGAAAATAAAATTTGATAAAAAAGTAATAGTATCGGGCTCGTATTTTGGTTCTGACGCCCGGTACAGGTCATATATATTTGTTAAGCGCTTCCTGTAAAGTTTGTTTGAAAACGGACGTCGTTTGACGTGTTTCGGCCTTAAATTGGAAAATTTGGAAGTTTATGAAATTTGAAAGATTTTTTGGATTTTAAGGCTCAATTCATTGATTTTGATGTTATTTTGGCGATTTGATCGCTCGAGCAAGTTTGTATGATGTTTTTGAGTCAGTGTGCATATTTGGATTGGATCCCCGAGGGCTCGGGTGAGTTTCGGATAGGTATCGGGGTGGTTTTGGACTTAGAAAAATTACAGAAAATCTGCAGCAGGCATTCCTTCATCGCGTTCGCATCCCTCTGGTCGCGTTCGCGATGTTCTCCTTCCCCCCTTCTTCGCGTTCGCGAGCCATTCCTCGCATTCACGTACAACAAATCCTGGACTCCAGCCATTTCCTCTACGCGTTCGCGTGAAGGCTCCCGCGTTCGCGGAGCCTGGCCTGCCTCTTCTACGCGTTCGCGTAGGCCAACTATGAAGCCCCCAATTTTTCTTCTACGCGTTCGCGACTAGCTCCACGCGAACGCGACACTGCTTATGCGAACGCGATGGGCAAAATTTTGCCCAATGATTTAAGACCCAAAACAGAACAGAAACGGGATTTTCATCCCATTTCTCAAACTGTCTCTTCTCCACAGCTTTTGGGGCGATCTTTGGAGCATTTCTTCCCAAAGTTCATGGGGTAAGTATTGTTTAACTTGTCTTCTTCATTTTTCATCAACATCAATCAAATTCTTAGGCCTAAACATGTGAAAATGGGTAGAAAATTAGAGAATTAGGTACACTTAGGGTTTTCAAAGATTTGGTGATTTAGACCTCGTTTTGGGGTCGAACTTAAGAACAAATTATATATTTGAACTCGTAGGGTTATGGGTGACCGAAAAATGGTTCGAACCTCGTGTTTTGACCACGTGGGCCCGGGGTCGATTTTCACTATTCCGGGCAGAATGTTGTAGAAAATATATTTATCCATTTGGATTAGTTTGTGAAGTATTATTGATGATATTAAATCAATTGTGTATAGATACGATTGAATTGGAGACAAATTCGAAAGGAAAAGGTATTGCTAAGGATTGAGTTGGCCGTAAACCTTCAAGGCAAGTGTTTGATCTATCCTAGCTTGAGGGAATAGGAGTTGAGTATATGTGCTATTTGTTATGTGTGGAGTCCGACGTATAGGCATGGTGACGAGTATCTATACGTTGGGGGTCGAGCATGACCGTGAGTCTTAAATTGATAATCTCACATTCTTATGTGATTCTATGAAAGAATTAATTATTGAGCCTTGGCACCGAGTTATTGTTTCGCTTGTCAATTATATATATATTGAGAACTATGTTAAAAGTGAAATGGGAGCGGGTGGTACGCCTACCACATGATATGTAATGGAAATGGGAACGAGTGGTACGCCTAGCACAAATTATATTGAAATGGGAGCGAGTGGTACGCCTACCACAATTTATATCGATTACTGTTATTGGCCATAGTTGCCGGTGACATATTGTGCATTGTGTTGATAATGAAATGGGAGCGGGTGGTACGCCTACCACAAGATATTAATTGAAATGGGAGTGGGTGGTACGCCTACCACAAGATATAAATTAAAATGGGAGCGGGTGGTACGCCTACCACAAGATATTAATTGAAATAGGAATGGGTGGTACGCCTACCACAAGATATTAATTGAAATGGGAGCGGGTGGTACGCCTACCACAAGATATGAATTGAAATGGGAGCGGGTGGTACGCCTACCACGAGATATGCAATGAAATGGGATCGGGTTGCACATTTGCAACAAGATGAGTTGAATTTGAAAGTGATTTTAATTCCATTACTCGTTTATTTCTGATATTATATTTTGTTGCTACCCCAGAGCATGTTTTCCCTTCCCAAATATTTAATGTTGTTTCCTGTCATTCTTGTTGTGTATATATATATTTTGAACTGCACAGGTTTATGTGAGTGTCTGGTTCTAGCCTAGTCACTACTTCACCGCGATAGGCCAGACACTTACCAGCACATGGGGTCGGTTGTGCTGATTCTACACTCTGCGCTCTTTTGTGCAGATACAGGTTTCGGACAGCAGCAGCAGTAGTGCGAGTGTTAGCATTTCTATCAGCGAGACACCGAGGTAGCCTTGCTTGCGTCCGCAAGACCCGACGTCTCCTCTATCTTTATTTTCTGTCTGTTATCTCATGTATTCGAGACAAACAGTTTTATATTTCTTTCAAACGGTTGTGTTTAGTATTCTTAGATGTTCATGAGTATTGTGACACCAGTTCTTGGGTAGTGATTTATGTTTGGATTTCTGTATCGCATCTAGTAACATTTACTAAGTCTTCCGCTAAATTAATTTATTCCGCTGTAATCATGTTTTATTGCTAAATGTTTTAAAATAAGAGTTGTAAAAAAAATGGAAAGATAAGTAAGAGTTGGCTTGCCTAACTCCCACTAGTAGGTGCCATCACGACTCCCGATGGTGGGAAATCCGGGTCGTGACAGTGTTGGAGTGAAACTTTAGCTAATTAGAGGTTTTCTATCGGTATTTTGTTGTTGTGGGTAATCACCGTGAATAAAAGTTATCATTTCGAGTGCTTGGACTATATGGTATATCATGTGATTTCACCTGAGGTTGCAGGTATGGGTTGTTACAGCTGGTTTAAGTTTGTTCTGAATATTGACGTGAGGTTCTGATTTTGAGTATGACTTAAGAAAGTGCAATGTGGTCCTACGGTTTATGGTCTATATAGACTATGGAATTTCAGCTGTGTTGTATTATCGGACCTATGTGAGATAGGGTGACGTGGGATCACCCCGGGTATATGCTTGGTAAGGTCATTTAGCTATTGGTTGGCTTCTAGGACAACTCTGGGTACGCTCGAGGACGAGCATTTGTTTAAGTTGGGGAGGATGTGACGACCTGGTCCGTCATCTCATGTGTTGTTGCTCTGTTTTCCCCATTTTTATGCTTCTTCATGTTTTGTTATCGGTATGTGGTATGTTAGAGTTGATTTGGATTGGTTTTGATAAGAAATGAAACACTTAGTCTCTTTAAGAAAGGCTTAAGTTGGAAAAGTCAACCGGATATTGACTTATGAGTTATAAGGCTCGGATGTGATTTTCGGTGATTTGGTTAGCTTCGGGGAATAATTTGTGGCTTAGGAGCGCAATCGGAATTGATTTTGGAGACCCGGTGTAGAATTAGGCTTGAATTGGCGAAGTTAGTATTTTGCCGATTTCCGGTTGATAGGTGAGATTTTGATCCGAGGGTCGGAATGGAATTCCGAGAGTTGCAGTAGCTCCCTTAGGTGATTTTGGATATGTCTGTAAAGTTTCAGGTCATTCGGAAGTGTTTTGGTCGGGTTTTTGATCGAAAGTGCATTTCAGAAGTTTTTGAAGAACTTAGGCTTGAATACGATGTGAATTGATGATTTTAGTGTTGTTTGAGGTGTGTTGATGATTGGAACAAGTTCATGTGATGTTTTGGTGCCTTTGGTTGAGGTCCCGGGGGCCTCGGGGTGATTCCAGGTGATCAAACGGGAGAATTTTGGTCTTGGAGTGTTGCAGATTTTCAGCAGCAGTTGCAGGCATAATTTTGCCTTCGCGTTCGCGTAGGCCTGATAATGTTGGTCATCGCGTTTGCGGGTGGAATCTCGCGTTCGCATAGAAGGAGTTTGAGGGCCCCTGGTCATTGCTCTTTGCGTTCGCGACTAGGGGTACGCGTTCGCGTAGTTGGGCCTGGCAGTGCATCGCGTTCATGGGATGGGCTCCGCGTTCGCGTAAAGTAAAGTGGCCCAGTGGATTTTTTGGCCATCGCGAACGCGAGAGGTCCATCACGTTCGCATAGAAGGAATTGTCAGCTGGACAGAAGGGTTTATAATATCATTTCATCCGCGACTTGGGTTAATTTTCCACCATTTTTGAGCGAGCTTAGGAGCCTTTGACGAGATTTTTGAAGGGTTTCGACTGGGAATCAATTGGAGGTAAGTCCCATGGCCTAGAAACATCATCGAATTATGACTTCAACATTTAAATTCATGGAAATTTGGTTAAAAAGTGAAGAACTAGGGCTTGGGTTTTTGAATGAGAATTTGTGATTTGAGGGGTCAAATGGACTCCGATTCTTGTGAATTTGATATGTGTAGACCCGTGGCGAGATAAGGAGCGTTTTAGTGTAAAATTTTTTGGATTTCAAGAAGTGGGCCCGGGGCTCGGGTTTTGCAAGTTTCGAGATTTTTGCTAATTCTCGATTGTTTTCGATTGGGTATTGTTCCCTTAGCATATTGTGATCTATTCGCTCTGTTTTTGGTTAGATACGACGTGCGTAGAGGCCGATTTGAGGGGCTAAGGCGTCGCGAGGTAGAGATTTTACCGGTTCGAGGTGAGTAATACTTGTAAATGATATCCTGAGGGTTTGAAACCCTGGATTTGCACATCATAGTGCTGTATTGAGGTGACTTGCACGCCGGATATGAGCGTGGGGTAGAGCACCATTGGGGATTGTGACTTGGTCCGTCCCGGTTGTTGATTTTTACCGCGTATTGATTGAAACTACTTGTTATCATCATAATTTAGGCTAATTGCCATGTTTGGGCTTCGTGGCAACTATGTAAATCCTTCGGGGATTGATATTACCGCTTTAGCATGACTTGCATATCATTTGGTTTCAGTCCAAGGTTTTAAATACTGTTTTGCAAACTCAGCCATGTTTCTAAGTTTTGAAAACTCAAATGATATTTTAAATGTTATTTCGGACTGAGAACTACTGTTTTATAAATGCCCATCGGGCTTATGATGTTTTCTGGACTGATTATGGGTGGCTCGGGCTGCGCGCCGAAGCAGTGACTTAAAACAGTGGTAACAATGATACTGTGTGATGTGACTTGAAACATTATGGGTGGCTCGGGCTGCGCGCCGCAGCAGGAACTTGAAACAATGGTAACAATGGCACTATATGATGTAAATGGGCCAGGTAACAATGACTGACCAAGATTTGATTGATGCCACGAGATGGCTTGATATTGCGTTTGGGCGGTAGGAGCCCCTCCGGAGTCTGTACGCACCCCTAGTGAGCGTCGTCGACGTTAAATGATTATGGATGGCTCAGGCTGCGCGCCGCAGTGGGTACTTGAATGTACCATCATATTCATTGCATTGCATTCATGCATTGGTTCCTGTTTGTACTATGTGTCATGACATCCAGCACTCTCATTTCATTGGCATCCATGCTACTTCTTGCACTGTTTATAAGATACCCTGGTATAAATGGTTAGTGGAGTGTTGTGCCCGAGGGGCTGACTGAGCCCAGATGTTTCTAAAGGTTTTCAAGGTTTTACTGATTTCTCAAAGGATTGCACTGTTCTTTATAGCATGATGGGGTGCCTTACGTGATTTCTGCTGGTCAGCTATTATTTATTTTTATTACTCATTGAGTTGGAGTACTCACTTTATTCTCTGCACCTCGCATGCAGTTGCAGGTATTGTTCACCCGGTAGCGGGTTATTAGCGGATTGAAGGTATTACTATTGTAGCTGAGCAAGGTGACCGCCAGCGTTCGCGGCACCGGACTTTATCTTTTGAACTCCAGATTTTTTATTTTGTATATATTATTGGCCCTGTAGTGGTGTTCAGTCTTCTTTAGATGCTCTTGACTTATGACATCCCGGTCAGGTTGTGTTGGGTTGTAATTAATAGTTTTTAATGCCATTAGGTTGTACTTTCTATTCATTTATGTTTAATAATTGTTAAAGAGAGGATTTGGGTAAGTTGGCTGGCCTTGTCTTCACGAGAGGCGCCATCACGACCGGGTATGAAAATTGGGTCGTGATATATATATATATATATATATATATATATATATATATATATATATATATATATATATATATATATATATATATAGTGAAATGATAGGGCAATAAGCAGTAAAACTAAGAGTCGATAATAAGGATCTACACAGTATAATAAGCGTGCAATAATAGAAACAGAGAATAAGGCAAAATACAAGGAAATACCCCTTACAACAAGATAATTAATCGGGATCTCTTGGTATCCTCAATATACACACTAGGGATCTCCTGGTATCTCGAGGATCTCTTGGTATCATCAATACATATGCCAGGGATCTCTTGGTATCCCGAGGATCTCTTGGTATCCTCAATACATATGCCAGCTTGGTATCCTCAATATACGTGCCAGGGATCTCTTGGTATCCCGCACCTCAATCCAGATCATAATTACGCATAGGGGATCTCCAGGGATGCCGTCCCGTAGTCCCAATTTAAAACACAGAGCAGCAACTTAAAGATATCAAAATAAATACTAAGTCTGTAATAAGTAAACAGTAAATTATATCCTAACATGCTTCACGTAATGCAATTAAGGCAGTTTAAGCAAATAGGAAATTAATTCAACTAAGCATGCTCTTCTAAACTAACACTGGCTATGTTTGCAAGTAGAATAAAACAAGTAAGAAAAGAACTCAGTTTAAACACCTAAAGTAAAACCGAATTCCCAACAATTAGCTCAAGTACGCGCTTGTCACCTCACATACTAGGCATTCAATTACCAAACATTATATCCTAAGGGGAAAGGTCCCCCATACTAGGTTAGACAAGCCACTTACCTCGAAACGGCTCCAAAAATCAACTTAAAACCACGCATTTGCCACGAGTATCCGACTCCAAATGACCCAAATCTATTCAATTCAATTACATATCGTGTCACGACCCAAAATCCACTAAGGGTCGTGGTGGCGCCGGACACCTCTGTCAGGACCGCCAACTACATCATCAATTAATTCCTCTTTTAATACTTTTGAAAATCTAATGTTTTTCCTTCCATTTTTATAAATAAAATTTCACTACTAGAATTCAAATTTAAATAATAACAGTTAGAACAAATCCGTTGTAAACCCTCCCAGAAACCCGGTGTCACAAGTACATGAGCAACTACTGATAAGAGAAATAAAATACAACATCCGCCCGGAATACAGTGGGCGGAAAGTAAATACAGTACATTGGAAGGAACTACTCTAGCTGCGGTCGCCTCAATGATGCAGCTCACCTAGTCCCATCGTCATCCATACTGCTACACCCAATAGGCTGCTAAAGGTGTATATATACCTGTGCAACAAAAATGCGCAGAAGTGTAGTATGAGTACGTAATCAATGTGTACTCAGTGAGTATCCCACCTAATCCCGAAGGGGTAGAGACGAGATGGCCGACTTCGACACTCACTAGAGGTCCATTATCAATATTCTATAACCGTGTGAATAATCATGGACTTATATAGAAGTCCCAACTGTGAAGCCAAATAAACAGGTAAACACCTTCAACAATAAATCAAGGGCTTCCAAAGTCTATTATTTATTATCTTATCAGTTTATGTCAAGCCACATAGGGCCAATTCCACATTTACAAATTCCCAAGTAATAGATAAACATGCGCAATTCATGCCGAGGTCGACGGCCCGCTCCAATAGAATGTAAATTGTGCACTGCCGAGGGTCGAGCGGCACGAACCATAGATGCATCTATTATCACTGAGGCGTTCGGCCCGTTCCATAA